>ONZH01012012.1:0-50732 GCA_900303285.1 Rhinella marina | reverse complement strand
TTCGGCCTGTTTTCCTACAAGTTTGATCCAGAGGAAGGCAAAAAAACCCTGTGAGGTAGAAGCCAGTTTTCCCCACTAGGGAAAAAAATTCCTTCCCGACTCCAATCAGGCAATCAGAATAACTCCCTGGATCAACGACCCCTCTCTAGTAACTATAACCTGTAAGATTATTACCCTCCAAAAATACATCCAGGCCCCTCTTGAACTCTTTTAGTGAACTTACCATCACCACCTCCTCAGGCAGAGAGTTCCATAGTCTCACTGCTCTTACCGTAAAGAATCCTCTTCTATGTTTGTGTAAAAACCTTCTTTCCTCCAGACGCAGAGGATGGCCCCTCGTCACAGTCACAGTCCTGGGGATAAATAGATCGTGGGAGAGATCTCTGTACTGACCTCTGATATATTTATACATAGTTATTAGATCTCCCCTCAGTCGTCTTTTTTCTAAAGTGAATAACCCTAATTTTGATAATCTTTCTGGGTACTGTAGTCCACCCATTCCAGTTATTACTTTAGTTGCCCTCCTCTGAACCCTCTCCAGCTCTGCTATGTCTGCCTTGTTCACAGGAGCCCAGAACTGTACACAGTACTCCATGTGTGGTCTGACTAGTGATTTGTAAAGTGGCAGGACTATGTTCTCATCACGGGCATCTATGCCTCTTTTGATGCAGCCCATTATCTTATTGGCCTTGGCAGCAGCTGTCTGACATTGGTTTCTGCAGCTTAGATTTCTGTTCACTAAAATTCCTAGGTCCTTTTCTATGTCAGAGTTACCCAATATTTTACCATTTAGTATGTACTGGTGACTTGCATTATTCCTTCCCATATGCATAACTTTACATTTGTCAGTGTTAAACCTCATCTGCCACTTCTCTGCCCAAGCCTCCAGTCTATCCAGATCCATCTGTAGCAGTGTACTGTCCTCTTCTGTGTTAATTACTTTACACAGTTTAGTGTCATCTGCAAAAATTGATATTTTACTGTGCAAGCCTTCTACAAGATCATTAATAAATATATTGAAGAGAATAGGGCCCAATACTGACCCCTGTGGTACCCCACTAGTTACAGTGACCCAATCTGAGTATGTGCCATTAATAAACCACCCTCTGTTTTCTATCACTGAGCCAGTTACTTACCCAGATACAGACATTTTCTCCCAGGCCAAGCATTCTCATCTTATATACTAACCTTTTATGTGGTACAGTGTCAAATGCTTTGGAGAAGTCCAGATATACGACATCCATTGATTCGCTGCGGTCCAGTCTAGAACTTACCTCCTCATAGAAACTGATTAAATTGGTTTGACATGACCGATCCCTCATGAAGCCATGCTGATATGGAGTAATTTGCTTATTTTCATTGAGGTACTCCAAGATAGCATCTCTTAGAAAACCCTCAAACAGTTTACCCACGACAGATGTTAAACTTACCGGCCTATAGTTCCCAGGCTCTGTTTTTGGACCCTTTTTGAATATTGGCACCACATTTGCTATGCGCCAATCCTGTGGAACACTCCCTGTCAGTATAGAGTCCTTAAATATCAGAAATAAGGGTCTAGCGATGACATTACTTAATTCTCTTAGGATACGGGGGTGTATGCCATCCGGTCCTGGCGATTTGTCTATTTTAATCTTTTTAAGACGTAGCTCTACTTCTTCCTGGGTCAGACAGGGCACTTTTAATGGGGAATTTACTTTTATATTCTGCATTTCATCTGACAGTTCATTTTCCTCAGTGAATACAGTGGAGAAAAAGATATTTAGTAGCTTCGCTTTCTCCTCATCGCTCTCTGCAACTCCCCCCTCATTACTCTGTAAGGGGCCAACACCTTCAGGTTTATACTTTTTACCATTTATATAATTAAAGAACATTTTAGGGTTAGTTTTACTTTCTTTGGCGATTAATCTCTCGGTCTCTAGTTTGGCTGTTTTTATTTGTCTTTTACATATTCTATTTTTTTCCTTGTAGTTTTTCAATGCTTCCTCGCTCCCCTCCTGTTTTAGTGATTTAAATGCTTTCTGTTTATCATTTATTGCTTTCTTTACAGTTCTGTTTATCCACATTGGTTTTTTCTTGTTCCTTAACCTTTTATTCCTTAACCTTTTATTCTCTTCAATATATTTATTAATGATCTTGTAGAAGGCTTGCACAGTAAAATATCAATCTTTGCAGATGACACTAAACTGTGTAAAGTAATTAACACAGAAGAGGACAGTACACTGCTACAGATTGATCTGGATAGACTGGAGGCTTGGGCAGAGAAGTGGCAGATGAGGTTTAACACTGACAAATGTAAGGTTATGCATATGGGAAGGAAGAATGCAAGTCACCAGTACATACTAAATGGTAAAACATTGGGTAACTCTGACATGGAAAAGGACCTAGGAATTTTAGTGAACAGCAAACTAAGCTGCAGAAACCAGTGTCAGACAGCTGCTGCCAAGGCCAATAAGATAATGGGTTGCATCAAAAGGGGCATAGATGCCCGTGATGAGAACATAGTCCTGCCACTTTACAAATCACTAGTCAGACCACACATGGAGTACTGTGTACAGTTCTGGGCTCCTGTGAACAAGGCAGACATAGCAGAGCTGGAGAGGGTTCAGAGGAGGGCAACTAAAGTCATAGCTGGAATGGGTGGACTACAGTACCCAGAGAGATTATCAAAATTAGGGTTATTCACTTTAGAAAAAAGACGACTGAGGGGAGATCTAATAACTATGTATAAATATATCAGGGGTCAGTACAGAGATCTCTCCCATGATCTCTTTATCCCAAGGACAGTAACCATGACGAGGGGACATCCTCTGCGCCTGGAGGAAAGAAGGTTTGTTCACAAAAATAGAAGAGGATTCTTTACAGTAAGAGCAGTGAGACTATGGAACTCTCTGCCTGAGGAGGTGGTGATGGTAAGTTCAGTAAAAGAGTTCAAGAGGGGCCTGGATGTATTTCTGGAGGGTAATAATATTACAGGTTATAGTTACTAGATATGGGTTGTTGTTGATCCAGGGAGTAATTCTGATTGCCTGATTGGAGTCGGGAAGGAATTTTTTCCCCTAAAGTGAGGAAAATTGGCTTCTACCGCACAGGGGTTTTTTGCCTATCTTCTGGATCAACTTGTAGGAAAACAGGTCGAACTGGATGGACAGATGTCTTTTTTTCGGCCTTATAAACTATGTTACTATGTTACTATGTCCTGAGGACAGGTCTTGGGTACCGTTGACCAGGATGCATGCAGACTCGCTCATCCGAAAGTTCCATCTGCAGCATCCCGATAAGCCTGCTCCTGCTGGTAAGGGTCCGGTGGCCCCTCGTGAAGGGGAGGTACTGTCAAGCGAGGTCGGTGTCGCGCTCCCTCTGCACGACATCGCCGGACCTCTCCGCCCCCCTAGAGACGAGCAATAGGGAATTGAAGTGCTGGTCTTGTCAGCCAGCACTTCATGAGTTAATTCTCTCTTGGGGTTTAGCCATGTGGTGCTGATCACACCACATGGCTACTTTACATATTGTTTGGACAGCTTGCTCCGCCTCAGGTCATGTGATGCTGGCCACATCACATGATCCTGGGCGGGCTATTTAAAGATGGCAACTGCCTCACTCAGATGCCTGTGATTAGTCTTCTGAGATCAGTGCTGTGTGTTGGACCTTGCTGTTGGATTATTGGTATATTGGATTTTGGCTTCGGACTTAGACTACGCTTTTGCGATTCCCCTCGGTATTTGACGTGACCTCCTATTCTTGACTTGGCTTGCTGACTATTCTGCTATTGTGTTTGTTCTGTCTGTGTTCGTCTTTCCCTGTGTTCCCTTCCCTTCCCTGTGCACGTACTCAGCATAGGGACCGTCTCCAAGTTACAGTTTTGCCGCCTAGGGCATCTACTGTAAGTAGGCAGGGAAAGAGGTGGGGTTCAGACAGGGCACACTATCCCTTGTTTCCCTGTCGTGACAATACTCTTAATCAGCATGCGCAAACAGAGTAAACTGCTACGTTAACAAGAAGTTATGTGAGCAAAAATGCACAGTGACTGAAAAAAATGCAATGACAGTGCACCAGAAACACATAACAAATGTGAGAGGTCTGGTGACAATAACAATAGTGCACATCATTATTAGTAAAAGTTGAGATGATTAACAAAATACCTGTGTAGTAAGAAATTTGAAATTAGCCACAATGAAAAAAACAAAGGGCTAGAAGACTGAATGTGTAAAGGTATTAAAAACAGAACAAATAGCTATAATTAAATGAACATTTAATGAGTGTGCAATAAAAAAAGTAATCTAATAAAAAAAACTGAAAATAAAGCAAGCATAGGAATAACATAAAAATACATCGAACATATTCAAAATGTGTATGTATACTGGGAATGAAAAAGTGAGTTACAATGAGGCCATAAGTCACACCAAAATGTATATTTAATCAATACACTAGGCATGATATCACAACAATGACCAACCAACGACCAATATTATGTCGAGAGGCATCTACGGATAGCATGTTTTTTTTGGGACATCTATTGCTTTCATATTTCTTTGAGGGCATCTATAGCTGCGATACTATTTTGAGGGACATACAGTGGTGCTTAAAACTTTGTGAACCCTTCAGAATATTCTGCATTTCTGCATAACTTTGACCTAAACACATCATATTTTCACACAAATAAATAAATAAATCAAAACATAAGTCATAACTATTAGATTTGGTAATTTATTTATTGAGAAAAATGATCCAATATGACATGTCTGTGAGTAGAAAAACCTCATACCTTATCTGTGAAACATGATTGTAATAGTATCATAGTTTGGGCTTATTTTGCTGCCTCCGGGCCAGGACGGGGCTTTCCATCATTAATGGAACATTACATTCTGAATTATACCAGCATAGTCTAGAGCAAAATGTCAGGACATCTGTTTGTGAGCTGAATTTCAAGAAAATATGGGTCATACAATGAGAAAACTATCTTAAGCATCTAGTATAATTCATTTTACTAAAGAATAATTATATAACAATAAACAAAGTTTTGGAATGGCCAAGTCAAAGTCCTGAGCTTAATCCAATAGAAATGTTGTTATGGAAAACACTGTTAAGGCTGTTGAGTTGAGTTGAAGCTGTTTTGTACAGAGGAATGGGCTAAATGTCCTCCAATGTGCAGGACTAATCAACAATTATAGGAAACATTTAGTTGCAGTTATTGCTGCACAAAGAGGTCATAAGAACAGGTTTGCATACCTTTGCCACCCACATTCATGTTGATACTGGATTATTGTCCTCAATAAATAAATTAAGTCTAATAATTTTGATTTGGTTATCTTTATCTACTTTTGGGACTGATGTAGATTTAGGTCAAATTTATGCAGAAAAATAGACAATTCCGAAGGGTTCACAAACTTTCAAGCACCACAGTGTAGGGATGAAATATTATTTTGAGAGACATCTGTAAATGGAATATTATTTGGGTCATCTATGGCTGGTGTATTATTACTATTATTATTATTAGTACTAAGTCAATGACTCTGGGGTACAAATGATGACAGCTAAGTTGGCCTTTTCGAGGGGTGCTGAGGCCCTAACAGCTTCCCTGCACTGAGATAAGGGATGCCATTCATTGGTGGTGGTGGCCTATTTTGCCTGATTTTTAAAAAGTTTAAAAAGTTAAAAATATATATTTAAAGATATTTTTAAAATATTCTAAGCATTCCCTTTCCCAATATTAAAATAAAAATAAACAACAAATTAAAATTTTCGCTAGTGATGAGCGAATCTATTCGCTGCTTCGAAGATTTAATATAAATCTTGGAATTTTTCCGCTGCGAAGCGAATCTGGATTTTTTTGAGATTCGCTTCGTTAGATTCGAAAATGTTTTTAAAGCTTTCTATGCATTCGCTACGTACTTGTCCGATAAATTGTACGCTAATGTTACGTATAAGTTACTTATACTGATGCATATGAATTCAGTTAATTAGCTAACTTTTACTGTTCGTTATTCGTGCGGCATAAAGCCTGGGAAGAAAGCGGTCAGCTGACCTAGTGAGGAGGGCTTTCTCTGATTGGCTCAGGCTCGATAAGCCAGTGACGCATCAGTTGTGCTGCGACTGCTGAGACGAGCAGAAGCACTGTCTGTGAAGTTCTGAGAGACAGAGAACTGTTTTGTTAAAATTGGGGTGTAATTGTTCTGGGAATCCATATTGCACATATCAGGGATACTGCAGGGCCAGTGCAGGGCCAGTGCAGAGCTAGTAATTAATCAAGCAGGTAGAGAGACAGGGAGAGAGACAGGGAGAGAGATAGGGAGAGAGACAAAGACCAGCTGCAGGGCCACAGTCAAGTGAAAGATGTCTAGCATGGAAAAGCAAAAGGGTTCCAGCCAGACCTCAAGCTCCAAAAAAAGAGAAGGTGGCACAGGGCAGCAGTGCCAAAGGACCTGTAGCCGGAGCTTCTACTTGTAGAATCCTCAATAGTTGGCCACTGTTCCACCAGGCTAACCCACCAAGGCGCAAAATTGTAGTGGAGGAGAAAGTGGATGAGGTAGTGGAGTGGATGGCACACTCATCTCAATCATAGCCGGATGATCTGCTGTCATCTGCTGATATAGTATCATGTAGCCAGGGGTCAGACTCAAAGCTTTCCTCCTGCTCCACCATTCCGCTCCAGCAAAGCCCGTCATTTTCGTACGCAATTTGTACGCTCATGCGTACGTCTTCACATAAGTTGCGTACCTTTAACAACTGTACGTTCGTTATTAGTGCGCGAATGTTTGCAAAACACCACATAATAACGTATGATTTGTACGCAGCTTCGCCGAATAGATTCGTATGAGGTACGAATCTTTTGAAAGTTCGACGAATATTCGGCGAAGCGAATTTTGGATGATTTGCTAATCTCTAATTTTCGCCATTGTGTCCCAAAATGCCAGTACTATTAAAATATAAATGTATTTGGCATTGCATTTCTTTTTCAATTTCACCCACTACATTGTGTGCAATAGAAAATGGTGACATTGGAAATTAAAACAAGCTCTCATATGGCTATGTGAACAAAAAAAAAATGAAACATAGCTTTCTTTCAAAGGCTTAAAATGTGCATGGAAAAGTGGGTGTGGATAGCTATATTAATGAGTTTCAGATTTATCACTTGAGACTTTTTTTTAAAAAAGTTGCAAAAAAGTCACACCCTCACTCCAAAAATGCCCAGGCTCCTCATACTGGTCATACTTACCCCACTCCCTTACCCCACAAGCCATATTTCAGATTCCAAAATAAATTCAGGCAACCATATCAGGCCCCAAAATTAATTTGGTTCCCTGATCAGACCTCAAAATAAATTCAATGTCACAAACCCTAAATTTAATGAGTTATCACTGTTCCAGACACGTCTGGTCTTGTAAATATTTATATTCCCGATAACAAAGCAATTGTGGAAAATCTTTTCCCATAACTCTGTGTAGTTCCTTTTCTCTGTTATTCCCCCTGAATATTTATTAATATATTGACAACTTAGAATTACCATTACCTTTGTCAAATGCAGGGGAGGGGGGTGCTCCATTGTGAGTTTATTCATACATTTCTATTAGAAATAACAGATGAACGCTAGAAAACAGAGGTTTAAGAGATGATCTAGAATAAATATTTAATAAGGAATACAAGAGTATACTACAATAGACATGTATGTGGAACTTTAGCTCAGATCCTTAACCAGACTCCAAAATATATCCAGACCTCAGATGATACCACAAATTCAATTCAAATCCCAGACCAGACTCCAAATTTAGTTCAGAACCTAGACCACACCCATTATTTATCTTTCCTTGATCTGACTTTGTGTTGTCTTCTTCTCTAGGAACTGCTGCACTTGGTCTTGACACTCTTCTATTTCATGGTGTTGAGTCTGCTGCACAGTAGGTGCACCCATAGGTGAAAATGATCCTACCCAGGAGCATGGAGGGAGAATAAGTAAACAGAGGAGTTGCTATAGTAGATGGTACACTAGTAGTCTGCCTAAATAGACACGCCAGAGGCTCCAGTTAGTACAGTAACTCCACTGACAGACAGTGCAGGTGGACATAAGCCCAGTTGCAATGTGAACCCTATAGCTATGATACTCTGTGTACCCATGAGCATTATCACATAAACCAAGTCCAAAGCATAGATAGTTGGGGGAAATGTGTCTGTATTATACAAAATTGCGTAAAACCAATTAGCAGCATAGAAAAAACAGTGTTATGGTCTAAAGGATGTATTTCCTATGTTAATGTACAGTGAGCGTGTAAAATTCAATTAAAACCCCTTCATAAATCAGTCATAACTAATTACGATTAATAATAGCTACTGCACCAAGCAGTTGTAGTTTATGGCTCTCTTGATTCTGTGTACTTTAGTTTGTTACACGCATTTCACTTTTAGTACATTTTTTCAAGTGACACAACTTAAATATATGTCACTTGGGATTTCTACTTCAAAGGTCAGTCAGTCTTCGAGGGGCAATCACATTTCCAATAACAAATCATCTATGCATTAATTAGAAATTGCAAATGAAATCAAGTTCAAAGGCTTTACATCATTATCGCCAGCAATAACATCGGTGCTATGTATTTGCATATGAGTTTTCCCCTTTGCACCATAAAAAGTGAATGTTGC
The DNA here is from genome assembly GCA_900303285.1 of Rhinella marina. NCBI lineage: Eukaryota > Metazoa > Chordata > Amphibia > Anura > Bufonidae > Rhinella > Rhinella marina. The sequence continues at coordinate 42,101 of ONZH01012012.1, read as the reverse complement.
ATAGAACGAGAGGCCTGATTGAACATTAATGTAGTATTTTAATCAAAATAATGGCCAATTTCTTCCTAAACTGTAAATATGGTGGTTTTAAGAGGCTGCTAATAAGCAACAGTTGATAAAATATTTACATGCTGTTCAAAGAGGACTGAGCCAGGAAATACCATATTTTATTATTATATTATATTAGTATGCTAGCCAGTTGAAAAGATGCAGCACAATCCTAAAAAGCAGAAAAACTGCAATAAATCTGAATAAGGTGAATCTAGGATAACAATCTAAATACGTGACACATGTGGAAATACATCACTTTGAAAAGTTACAAAATGTTTCTTCTTTCTGCCCAACATTTGATTGGGTAAAAAAGTTAAATATACTCCTGTTGTAAAGGGATTAAACCTACACGTATGCATTCAAAATTTTACCTACAATTGAAACTGATGTTACATGTTCACCTGACTCTTTTTATGTTGTTCCTCTAGGGCCCCAAGTAGTTTTTACTCCAGGCACACGGACGGTCAGAGGTGCACCTAATTCATAAATTAGGCTAATACTCCGGCAATGCAGAGGGGGAACAAAGATCGGCATAAAAAAGTGGTCTGTGTAAATGACCCCCAATATGTACTCCTGATACAATCTATCATGGGGTACATGGCGGTACCAATGCACCTTAGAATAAATGAAAGAACCAACTGGTCTCACAACATACAGGGTAAGGTTTCCCTAAACTAAAGGATACATTTTTATACTGTATGATCTCCTAAGGGTTTTTTACCACAAAACTTGACTATAAAGCATACGGTCGCTACAACATACAGTATGTTAATGCCAAAAGACAGGAGCAGTAGGAGTTCACAAACTGGGGACCCCTATTAAACCCCTTCACACCCAGCGCTGTACTAGTAAGGCACTGGGCGAGTCTTTAAAGATGGTGCCTGCTTCTGAGCAGAACGGGCGCCATAGCCGTGGGTAGCCTGCTGATTCCTATAGCAGACACCCGCAGCTGATGTCCGCAACTGACAGTAATGCCAATCACGGACATTTAACCCCATCCGAGTGCGTGAAACACCAGAAGCACGCGCTTCTGGTTTTGCTCCGGCTCCCCCGTGTGGCAATCGGAGGAGCAGGAGCATGTCTGCAGCAGCCCCTGCCTTTGTAAATGGAAGGAAACTGCTGCATAGTATTTCCTATGAAGCCCTTGCAACGAAACGGAAAAAAAGAGTCAAAATGGCCATTTCGCCTTTTTTGCTCACTTTATTTTCTAAAAAAATTAAATAAAAAGTGATCAAAAAGTCATACACAACCCAGAATGGTATCAATGAAAAGTTCAGATCGCCCTGCAAAAAATGAGCCCCCATACAGCTCCGTACACAAAAATACCAGTCGAAATATGGCGATGAAAAAAAATATATTTTTCCTACTTTATAATTATTTTATCTCACAAGAAAAACTATACATATTAGATATCGCTGGATTCATACTGGCCTTTATCGAACGTCATAAATTTAAAAAAAAAGCGTAAACCGTGGCGGAATTGCTTTTTTTTTTGCAATTTCACCCGATTTGGAATTTTTTTACCGCCTCCCACTACATTATATGCGATATTAAATGGTGGCGTTGGAAAGTACAACTTGTCCCGCAAAAAACAAGCCCTATACAGCTATGTGAAGAGAAAAATAAAAAAGTTATGGCTCTGTGAAGGCAAGGAGCACAAAACAAAAACACGCACAAAAAAAAAAAAACGTGGGTGAAAAGGTTAATAATACATCATCATGCAGCTGCTAACATATTTCCCTGTCTCTGAAATAGACTGAGAACGTATTTGCATATATGTGCATGCTTAGGGTAATTTTAGTTTGACTCTAACTATTAAAAGAGTAAAACTCTGTTTAAATAGAAGAAAACAGACGGTAGACATTGCCCGGCATTATACACATTCTCTGATACATTTGCAGATTTTACCTTAGCGGGAAAGAAATCTGCTCTGATGGAAAAAAAAATAGGAGTCAATCAAGTAGATGTCCTTAGACTGACTAGACAAGTCTCTAGTTTTAAATGATACCAATCACATCCCTGCAGTTTTCTCAGAATACTTTCAGGCATCGAGAGTGGCGTCTATGTAAAAATCCCAGATTTCCAGACAGTGTTAGTTATTCATAAACTCAAAGGACATGTAGCCTGCAGATTTCAATCCAGTCTTCTACTGCATGCATGACTAAGCTTACACAGCTAAAGCAAACAGTACTTATTATTACAGATAAAAGACAAAATTTAATGGATAAGCCTGGCAGCGCTTTTGGCTTTGTCTTTTTATGTAAAAGAACACAGCATTCAAACAGTAAAATCCTTTTTATAGAGAAGCTTTCAACCTTCTTAAAAGCTCTCTATAACTTTAATAAAACTTTACCAATACCTATATTTCAAATCCTCCGCAAATATTCAAGCAAGTATGGAAACGAAAAAAAAAATATATATAAAAGAATAACATGGACATAAACTTGGCAAGAAATTATAAAGTGCTGCTGTAGGCAAAAATGTGAAATTCAGCTTCAGGGCACACCTGTGTACTGCAATATTTCTCAGGTGTGGCCTGAAGCTGATCAAAACAGGTTCTGTAATTTCTGCATGTAAACATCCTGCCTGGATGCAGTAATGCTGAGATAAAGGGAAGGAAAGTGCTGAGGTGAAAAAAAAGGTATAAGGGACAAAAATATGCAGGGTTTGAGGATTTTAAAAAATCATTATGAAATTGGAGGTCCCCTTTAAGCAGACCCTTATAATATCATGGCATTTTGACTTATAAAAAATGTTGATTAATTTTATTAGTACAGTTTTTGTTTTTTTTGCTGCAAGATCCAAATACCACATACAGTATAGACTTAGATTTAACTGATTTCTGCCATGTGATGTACTATAATATCATAGCAGCTACTCTGTGCACCTAACACAAGCTGCTGTACTACTGTATAGTAAAATACTTAGTACAGTTGTCAGGGAAATATTTTTTTAGCCCTTACTTCAATTGATTGTCTCTGTCCAAATTAGATTTGAGTGCATGCGTCGACGCTAAGAACTCCAGACCACACAGAATGTTGCTGGTTTGAAATCCTATACACTTCTCCTTATTTTCAGGAAGCACTGTCTCATTTTAATTCTCTGATTTAGGAGTGGTTATCAAATCACATGTATCTCCATACCATATTATAATTGGATGTCCAGAATATATAACCTTTTTTGGACATGGAGCATAAATTTATGAAATCACAAAACAGGATATATGTATACAATAGGTTTCTTTTGCATCTGTGCAGTCTTATTCAGGCGTTGGCTGACTAATATTCTCTTCGTCATTCAAAACAGGAACTAGGTGCTTCTGTCTGAAGGCCTATCTTGCGTACGCTGTTCCAAGCTAAAAACAATCTTGTTACGTTATCTGGGTAAGATGACTGTTAAATGCATAACATAAGATGTAACAGATAAGATGCAACAGATTTCTATGTTTTTTCTTATTGCTCACCTTCACACAGTTAGAAGAAAGACATATGTCCATCAAGTTAAACTAAGGGATAGGAGAGGATGTGAATTAAGGGCATGGGAATGGGGAACCAGAAATCTACCACATATTTACATAAACATTACTGTTATGCTGTTTTAAGAATTCATCTAAACCTTTTATTAATCTGTCAACTGTTCCTGCTGTGACCACATCATGAGGTAGACTATTCCACAGATTCATAGCTCCTATGGTGAAGAAGCCTTATCACCTATGAGATGGAACTTTTTCTTCTCCAGTCGGAGGCAGTGCCCCCTTGTTTTTTGAAGGCATTTTACATTGAACAGCTTTTCGTCATATTTTTTGTATGGCCCATTTATATATTTGTATAGGTTAATTATGCCCCCCCCTTAGACATCTCTTCTCAAAACTAAATAAATATAATTCTTTTAATCTTTCTTCAAAACTAAGACCCTCCATGTCCCTTATCAGTATAATCACTCCTCTTAGTTTTTTTTCCAGCTCCCTGGCATACGAACGAACGCAATGATGGAAAAGGCAATTCCATTGCCCCCTGTCATTGAAACCTTCAGATGCCTCATTCATCACTGATTGCAGCATCTTAGATAATAAAAATAGGGCTAAGGGCTCATGCACACGAACGTATTTTCTTTCCGTGTCCATTCTGGGTTTTTGGGTCCGCAAAAAAACAGAAGTTACTTCTTGAGCATTCCATTTTTGTATGTCCGTTCTGCAAAAAATAGAACATGTCCTATTATTGTTCGCTTTACAGAAAACGATAGGACTGGTCTATTAGGGGGCAGCTGTTCCGTTCTGCAAAATGTGGTATGAACACGGATGTCATATGTATTTTTTGAGGATTCATTTTTTGCGTACCACAAACTACATATGGTCATGTCCATGAGCCCTTACAGAGGTTAATCAGTTTAAAAAATAATAATAAAAACTCATGTTATCCATTTGAGCGCCATTTTGATTAAAGATCCCACTCGAAATCTTGCCCAGTGCATAATGATGGCCGTGGTGACATTAATCAAGATTGCTGTGGCCTCTTTGTGCTCAAATGGATGAGGCAAGTATGATTTTTTACCGCCATTTCACACAAAATTGATTCGTTACCACAAAGCATGGCTTCGCAGCTAATCAAATTTTCTCTGAAATTCGATCGAAGTTCACTTTCGGATGCTTCGATTTACTCAACACTACTTGCACTGAACTGCATAATCCAGAGGCTGCACCAAACCTTTGTAAAGTAGTAGTATTATTTCCCTCTCCCACAAGTTAATACTTTAATACATGACAGTATTCTGGTGGCCTTAGAAGCAGCTGATTGACATTATATGCTGTTATTTAGTCTATGGTCTACAAGTACACCCAGATCCTTCTCTACAAATCACTCTCCTACTGCCACTTCCCCGAGGACACATGATGCATGTAAATTATTTGTACCTATATGCATAACTTTCATTTTATCCACATTAAACCTCATTTGCCATGTAGATGCCCAAATACTTGGAGTTCACATCAGCTTCTACTTTATGGACATCTTCCATAGACTGCAAAGTACAACATGACTTGGTGTCTTGAAAAATAGAAACTCTCTTGCACCAGAAAAATGACTTTAAAAAGTCACAAGCTGTGTGTTTATGACTTTTTAAATGTGATTTTTTTGCAAAAAAAAAGCCACATGTGCCTCTTTTTACACCCCCCTTGCCACTTTTCAAAAAATGGGTTATGGCAAGGGCAGAAGAGGGGCGTGAGACAAATTCATCATCAGTTACGTCAGTTTTCTGGTGCAAATGAAGGCACAAATCTATAGTGGCTCTGAGCTGTTGTAGATTTCTGTTTAGGCGCACAGACTGCCGGATAATGTGCTTAATTTAAGATGAGACATGTGACTCATCATAAATGTGGTGCATTCCCCAATAGTGCAAACAATATCAACACTAGTGCAGAAAGCCACGGTTTTGAAATCTTTTTATGAAATCTTTGAAAAATTTTTAAATCTCCCTTAGTGTTATTAATCCCATACTCTTTATGGTTAGCCCTCTCAGCCCAAGGTGATTTTCCGTTTATGGATTTTCATTTTTCACCCCCTGCCATTCCAGAGCCATAACTTTTAATTTTTCTGTTCACATAGAGCTTTTTTTGTGGGACATGTATTTTCTCATAGAACCATTTAATATCACATTAAATTGAAAAGAAACAGAAATTCTGACATTGTTTATGGGTTTTGTTTTTACCGTGTTAGCTATGCAATAAAACTGACCTGAGCCCTTTGTTCTCTGGATCAGTATAATTGCAGAGATACCACATTTGTATAATTTTTCTTATGTTTTAATACCTTAAAAAAATACTTAAAATATAAAACCTTCTGCATACCATAACATGTTTATATTTATGTCTAAGTTATGTAAGGGTTCATTTCTTCTGGAGCAATGTGTAGTTTTCACTTTTTATTCAATTTTTTTGTTGCGGCAAAGAGAACATGGCGAATTGGCCATTCTTTTCTGTTCACCATATAGGATAAATACAGTTAGGGTATTTTGGGATGCTATTTTTTGAGACTGGCCCTGGGGCCGTTCATCTACTGCCCACACCGAGGATTGCGGGGCCTACCTCGGTCATGGTCTCTCAGACGTACTATGCCTCCTCCTCCGACCCCTCCTCCTCCTCCGAATTACCATCCGTGGGCACGGCGCCTTCAGTCGGTAGCTCTAGGTGCAGCAGCAGTGCCGTGGGTAAGCGCCAGCAGGCGGTGCTCAAAATGCTGAGCTTAGGTGACAAAAGGCACACCGCCCAAGAGCTGTTACAGGGCATCACGGCGCAGACCGAAGTGTGGCTGGCACTGCTGAACCTCAAGCCAGGCATGGTTGTGTGTGACAACGGGCGTAACCTGGTGGCGGCTCTGCAACTCAGCAGACTGACACATGTGCCATGCCTGGCCCACGTGTTCAATCTAATAGTTCAGCAGTTCCTCAAGACATACCCCAATCTGTCTGATTTGCTCACCAAGGTGCGCCACATCTGTGCGCATTTCCGCAAGTCCACCACAGATGCTGCGACTCTCAGGGCAGCGCAGCGCCACCTACAACTGCCCGCTCACCGACTGTTGTGCGACGTGCCCACGAGATGGAATTCCACATTAAACATCTTATCCAGAGTTTACCAGCAGCACAGAGTGATTGTAGACTGCCAGATGTCAACTTCCACCAGAACTGGTAGTCAGGTTAGTCAGATTCCTCAAGTCTACCAGTGCTCAGTCCTTAACTCTTGAGCGTGTATGGGCTGAAGAGGAGGAGGAGGAGGAGGAAATGGAGAGTCAGGCCAGTGAGGAAAGGGAATTCTTACGTGTTGGGACTCTGGCGCACATGGCAGACTTCATGTTAGGCTGCCTATCCCATGACCCTCGCGTTAGAAGAATTTTTTCAAACACCGATTACTGGGTGTTCACTCTCCCGGACACACGGTACAAGCAGAACCTTTCCACTCTCATCCCTGCAGAGGAAAGGAGTATGAGAGTGAATAGATATCAACAGGCCCTGGTGCACAAGCTGAAACAATCCTTCCCATCTGACGCCGCTAGCAACAGAGGGCATGGTTCTGTGGGCCAAGTAGCAGGGGAGAGGAGCCGAGCAGGCAGCTTGTCCAGCACTGGCAGGGGAACGCTCTCCAAGGCCTTTGCCAATTGCAATGAGCAAATGACACTTGATGACAGTAATGTTAGTGTCATATTTCTGGGTCCAGCAGTTTAGCCAAAAAATAGGTTTTTATAATATGCAAATGACCTCCCCTAGGTGCAGTAGGCGTGAACCTGCACCTAGGAGAGGCCGTAATAACGCCTCTTACCACGCCTCCGTAGCGCTGATTGACAGGGCCGGGCAGCCAGCTCTTTCGGCTCCTGGCCCTGTACGATCCCGAAATCCCGCGCCTGCGCACTGCGGTAGTACATCCGCGCACGCGCGCTGAGAGCCGGCGGCCGCCCGGGTCCCGGCTCATTCTCTGCAAACAGGGAGGGCAGGTTTCCATAACAACCAGGTAATTATCAGCAGCTGAGGATCTCATCCATTTCTATTCACTGACACTGTTAAAGGTATTCCGGTTACCATAAATATAACTTATGTGTTTTTCTATTACTACAGTTCAGTAGTAATAAAATATGTTTTCCTCCACTGCTGCCTATTGCGTGGGCTCATAAATAAGCATGGTATTGACCTTTAATTCACGCCACCCTAAAAGAAGTACTTAAAACCCCCGCCCCAGGTCTCACTAAGCCACACCCCCAACTCTGTCAGGCCACACCCCCTTTCACTCCGCAGCCAACAGAGATTGAAAAAATAAAGGTAAAAATCAACTTCTGTCAGCTGCAGGGATGGGTGGGAGGTTGACTTTCTTTCTGCAACAACACACACAAACATTTAATAAAATAGATTAAATCCACCCATGCAAAGCGTCTTGCTAATCCACGCCCCCGACTCTGTCAGGTCACGCCCCCTCCCACTCCGCAGCCAATGGGAATTTAAAAAATGAAGGTAAAAATAAACTTCTGTTTGCTGCAGGGGTGGGAGGGTGAATTTCTCTCTGCAACGACACACAAAAATTTTAGATGAAATAGACTGATTATAGACTACAACCGTTCGAAGCCTTTTGCTAAGCCACGCCCCGTCTCTGTCAGGCCACGCCCCCTCACTCCTCAGCCATTCTGCAACGACACACAGAAACATTAAATGAAATAGATTAAATACACCCATGTGAAGCGTCTAGCTAATCCACGCCCCCGACTCTGTCAGGTTATGCCCCCTCCCACTCCGCAGCCAACGGGGATTGAAAAAATAAAGGTAAAAATAAACTTCTGTTTGCTGCAGGGGTGGGAGGGTGAATTTCTCTCTGCAACGACACACAAAAATTTTAGATAAAATAGACTAATTATAGACTACAAACTGTTCGAATCGTCTTGCTCCAAGTCACTCACCCAACTCTGTCAGACCACGCCCCCTCCCACTCTGCAGCCATTCTGCAACGACACACAGAAACATTAAATGAAATAGATTAAATCACCTATGCAAAGCGCTTTGCTAAGCCACACCCCCAACTCTGTCAGGTCATGCCCCCTCCCACTCCGCAGCCAACAGGGATTGAAAGAATGAAGGGAAAAATAAACTTCTGTCAGCTGCAGTGTTGGGGGGGTGAATTTTTCTCTGCAATGACACACAAAATTTTAGATGAAATAGACTAATTTCAGACTACAACCGTTTGAAGCATCTTGATAATCCACACCCCCAACTCTGCCAGGCCACGCCCCCTCCCACTCCGCAGGCAACGGGTATTGAAAAAAATCAGCTGCAGGGGTGGGAGGGTAAATTTCTCTCTGCAACGACACACAAATATCGTAGATGAAATTGACTAATTTTAGACTACGACCATTCAGTACTAATAAAAGATGTTTTTTTCCACTGCTACCCATTGCGGTCCCCATACATTACCATGTCATCGACCTGTAATTCATGCCACTCTGACCCCCGCCCCAGATCTCGCGAAACCACGCTCCGACTCTGTCAGGCCACGCCCCCTCCCACTCCGCAGCCAACGGGGATTGAAAAAATGAAGGTAAAAATCAACTTCTGTCAGCTGCAGGGGTGGGAGGGAAGTTGGATTTCTTTCTGCAACAACATACAGAAACATTAAATGAAATAGATTAAATATACCCGTGCAAAGCAATGTTTTCTTCCACTGTTACCCATGGCGTGTCCTCATAAATTACCATGGCATCGACCTGTAATTCTGGCCACCATCAAAAGAAGGACTTAAAACCCCGCCCCAGGTCTTGCAACGTCACGCCCCCGACTCAGTCAGGCCATGACCCCTCCCACTCCGCAGCCAATGGAGATTGAACAATTGAAGGTAAAAATCAACATCTGTCAGCTGTAGGGATGGGAGGGAGGATGACTTTCTCTCTGCAACGACACACAGAAACATTAAATGAAATAGATTAAATATACCCGCGTAAAGCAATGTTTTCTTCCACTGCTACCCATTGTGTTACCTCAAATTACCATGGCATTAACCTACAATTCAGGCCACCCTGAAATGAAGGACTTAACCCCCCCCGTGTCCCATTAAACCACACCCCTTCCCACTCCGCAGCCAATAGGGATTGAAAAAATGAAGGTAAAAATCAATTTCTGTCAGCTACATTGACTTTCTCTCTGCAACGACACACAGAAACATTAAATAAATAGATGAAATATACCCAGGCGAAGCCGGGTCTTTCTGCTAGTATATATATATATATATATATATATATATATATATATATACATACATACAGGGTGGGACATTTATATGGATACACCTAAATAAAATGGGAATGGTTGGTGATATTAACTTCCTGTTTGCGGCACATTAGTATATGGGAGGGGGGAAACTTTTCAAGATGGGTGGTGACCATGGCGGCCAGTTTGAAGTCAGCCATTTTGGATCCAACTTTAGTTTTTTCAATGGGAAGAGGGTCATGTGACATCAAACCTATTGAGAATTTCACAAGAAAAACAATGGTGTGCTTGGTTTTAACGTAACATTATTCTTTCATGAGTTATTTACAAGTTTCTGACCACTTATAAAATGTGTTCAAAGTGCTACCGATAGTGTTGGATTGTCAATGCAACCCTCTTCTCCCACACTTCACACACTGATAGCAACACCACAGAAGAAATTGTAGCACAGGCTTCCAGTATCCGTAGTTTCAGGTGCTGCTCATCTCGCATCTTCACAGCATAGACAATTGCCTTCAGATGACCCCAAAGAGAAAAGTCTAGGGGGGTCAGATCGGGAGACCTTGGGGGCCGTTCAATTGGCCCACGACGACCAATTCACTTTCCATGAAACTGTTCATCTAGGAATGCTCGGACCTGACACCCATAATGTGGTGGTGCACCATCTTGCTGGAAAAACTCAGGGAACGTGCCAGCTTCAGTGCATAAAGATGGAAACACATCATCATGTAGCAGTTGAATGGCCCACATATATATTTTAACTTGTTTTAGTTGTAATTAAGCCCACATAGGAGACCTGAACATGCAATCGGAAGTCATTTAATACAGTAGAGTATGAGAAATTCCTTATTTTCCTATAGGGCACTGATACCTGCAGGGCTCAATAGGAACTACCACACTATTAATCTGGAACTCTTCAGAAAGAACCAGGTTATTAGAAGGATGAATAACTTCCAGTGCAGCGGCATGACAACCATGTTAGGTCCATGCTGTGTGGTCATATCCTAAGTCTATTAGTCTTACTAGAGGCTCCCTGGCAGTATATCACTGACAGGTACATATAATACATTACAAAAAAAATCATAATACATTACTATATCCAGTCTAGTTTGATAAGACTGACTGGTGCTTTCTATGATAGTCATCTAAATCATTTATTAAGTACAACAATTTGCTTTAAATATATGACCCAGCTTTTCCCTAGTGCACATCAAAACATGACAATTTCTTGAATATTAACATAACCGCTCAAAACAAGGACTAAATCCATTTATATGCAAATTTTAACAATTTATAAATTCTAAATCCTGAGAAAGGTTTGCTCAAGGAAGACAAAACAAAACAAAAAGTAAGATAACTATGCAAATAGACAATGTATCACAAAGAGAATAGTTAGCAGCCCAAGACTCTGTTGACAAGTGATGTATGGCAGCACAGCGCGGCACTATTACAGTTATCTGCTCATGAAACAACATTTTTACAACGAAAAACAAACAAACTCTGCCTCCAGACTCCTTCTTTCTAAATGCGAATCATGGATGATATACAGCTTTACTTATAGTCAGGCAGAACAATAAAGTCATTTTACCAGACAATGCTAGCGAATGATAAAATACAAGGGATAGTTCTCAATTTCCTATATTAGCTAGAATGCTTGTGGCAACTTTCAGCCAGTTAAAGATGGGGTCCAGCACTAATGGCAAAACATTGCTCTCTGACCAGGAATAATCTCCTACAAAAGAATAATGGAAAAAAAATCATTCAAGTACAAAAGGATATAACAAAACAAAAGGAATGCTTGTTATGTAATGTAAGAGACTGAATTACCTGTCATTCTTGGTGAACAATGCATTCCTGATCTAGCTGAAGCTGCTGTGCACATGAAATGTAATATATTTGTATTTTAGCTATGTTTTATAGAATGCATAATCTAGCTACAGATATCAACTGTGCTCAACATCACTAAACTATGTAATAGATGAAGCTGAATCAATTTAAAGGAGTTTTCTGAGATTTTCATATTGATGACCTTTCCACAGGATAGGCCATCAATATGAGATCGGTGGGAGTCTGATTTTAAGCAGTTCCACCGATCAGTTGTTTATCAAAGCTCCATTGAGAGCTGAGGTCTCTTCCAGGACCTGTCAAATCATGTACATCGGTCACATGGCCTAGGCACAGCTCAAGCTGCAATTTGACTAAGCTGCAATCCAAGCACTGCTGCTATCCAATGGACGGTGCTTTGCTTGGTAAGCTGTTAGGAGGAAAGCAGTTAATTGTCAAAGGAACTGGTAGTTGGACCCCCACTAATCACATATTCGTGGCCTATCCCAGAAGATGGGCTATCAAGATGAAAGTCTGGAAAAGTCCTTAATGTGCAAGGGCTTTTTAGTATCATCAATTTTCAAAAACACCTAAAGTTTCATGAATTAAAAAAGCATAATAGGCATTATGTCTTCCCATTTAGTAGAGATCATAGTTTCTGTATAAAGAACGCTATTGGTCATAAGTGTTTTCTAATTAAAGGGGATGTCCCATGAAAAATATTCTACAATTTTCAAAGCAGCATCTAGGTCTCAATACTTTTCTAATTGCATGTAATTAAAAATGTATTATAACCGTGAGTTATTCAATAAAAATACATATGTATAATGAAACCTGCTGTTTGTTTTTTATGCTATTTGTCCACCTCACTGAAGTGATCACACATTCTTAATTCCACCCATCACCAGTTTATCTACTATTAGAAGTTGTAACAGTTACAGTGAGATCACAGGATCCATGTGAGGTACAGAGCTGTTTCTAGCTTTGTCATGTACTGTATGATGTCCGATTTTCATTTTTGTATATTAATCATAGGATAACCCCTTTAATGTCTTAAAACTTGCAAAATATGCAAACTCATATCTATCTATCTATCTATCTATCTATCTATCTATCTATCTATCTATCTATCTATCTATCTATCTATATATCCTGGAAGGGGTGCATATTTCATCCAGACTCCTCAGCTGGGTGAGATAAGAAAATGCAGAAAATGTTATTGCTGTATTGTCTCAGAAAAGCATAGTTTGCTTAGACAGGTTGCTTTTAGAGATGAGCGAGCACTAAAATGCTCGGATGCTCGTTATTCGAGTCGAACTTTTCCCGATGCTCGGGTGCTCGTTTCGAATAACGAACCCCATTGAAGTCAATGGGAGACTCGAGCATTTTTGCGGGGGACCAAGGCTCTGCCTAGGGAAGGCTGGGTAAAAACCTGGAAACCTCAGAAAATGATGGAAACACCACGGAAATGGAAAGGAAACAGCAGGGGCAGCATGCATGGATGCCTCTGAGGCTGCCTAATCCCACCATTACCCCAAATTCTCAGGCAACAGCCTGGTGGTTACCCTCATGGCAATTGTGCTCACCCAGACCAAGAAAGGCGAGGCAAATACCCATCACATGTTAGGGAAGCACCCAACTAGGTGCAACGAAGGTCCATCACCGTCTGCAGGTGACACCACTGCTCATGCTGGCACTGCAGCTGAAATCAAGTTTAGTATCTGTTCTTATCAGTTACTGTGCCTGCTGGTGGTATAGTGGTGAGCATAGCTACTTCCCAAGCAGTTGATCCGGGTTTGATTCCTGTCTATGGCAGGAGGCAATTCAAAATCAGTACAATATCTAATGCGTCCCCCTACCCGGGAAAATTGTTTGGAGAGAGGGCCTGTAGGTGGGGGGAAGGAGGTTTCGCTGGAAGAGCCAGAGGAGTGCCCCCTGGGCTAGCGTGTGTGGTGGTGACAACAGCCGGACTGGATTTGGGAAAACTGTTGCTTTAACCCGTATGGTATCGATTCTTCTTAGTTTAATACCGTATACGTCCCCTATCTTGGGACCCTATATTTAATGGATTTTTCGAACACGGAAAATGGAAAAAGAGCTTGCTCTGGCCAGGGGAGTGTTTTTCCCACTGCAGCTAAGGGGACGTGTCCATGCTCTGCCTATCACGGGTCAGGAGGCAGATAAAAGAAGAACAAAAACAAACATGAGTACAACTTCTGATATGTCCCCTATCCGGCTAAATTGTTGTAGAGTGGGCCTGTAGGTGGGGGGGGCAGGCTGGGGGGAAGGAGGTTTCGCTGGAAGAGCCAGAGGAGTGCCCCCTGGGCTAGCGTGTGTGGTGGTGACAACAGCCAGAATGGATTTTTGAAAACTGTTGCATCAACCGGTACAGTCGTAATTATGAACTTGATCAAGTGTAGCATGTGTTCTCTGTATTCTTCTCAGTTTAATACCGTATATGGCAGCTATCCGGAAAAATAGTTTGGAGAGAGAGAAAGATAGGAAAAAGACGTCAATTGTTTGGAGAGAGGGCCTATAGGTGGACCTCCGGAAAAATTTGAAGGAGAGGAGATTTGAGATTCCGGTGAAATCCAGGCTTTGTTCATTTTAATAAGCGTCAGCCTGTTAGCGCTGTCAGCGCTGTCAGCGCTGTCAGTTGACAGGCGTGTACGCTTATCGGTAATGACGCCACCAGCTGCACTGAATACCCGCTCTGACAGCACGCTAGCGGCAGGGCAGGCCAGCACCTCCAAGGCGTACAGCGCCAGTTCAGGACACGTGTCCAGCTTTGAAACCCAGTAGTTGTATGGAGCACAGTGATCGCTACGGACGTTGGTATGGTCAGCTAGGTACTCCCTCACCATCTTTCTGTACAGCTCCCCCCTACTCTGCCTAGACTGGGGACAGGTGACAGTGTCTTGCTGGGGTGACATAAAACTGGCAAAGGCCTTGGAGAGCGTTCCCCTGCCAGTGCTGGTCAAGCTTCCTGCTCGCCTCCTCTCCCCCGCTACTTGGCCCACAGAACCATGCACTCTTCTGCTAGTGGCGTCAGATGGGAAGAATTGTTTCAGCTTGTGCACCAGGGCCTGTTGATACCTATTCACTCTCATACTCCTTTCCTCTGCAGGGATGAGAGTGGAAAGGTTCTGCTTGTACCGTGGGTCCAGGAGAGTGAACACCCAGTAATCGGTGTTTGAAAAAATTAATCTAACGTGAGGGTCACGGGATAGGCAGCCTAACATGAAGTCTGCCATGTGCGCCAGAGTCCCAACACGCAAGAATTCCCTCTCCTCACTGACCTGACTCTCCATTTCCTCCTCCTCCTGCTCCTCCAAGTCCTCCTCTTCAGCCCATACACGCTCAAGAGTTAAGGACTGAGCACTGGTACCCTCTACTGTCTCGCCGACATTCTCCTCCTCATCCTCATCCCCCTCCTCCGATAGGCGCTGAGAAACAGACCGGAGGGTGCTCTGGCTATCAAGCGACGTATCTTCCTCCACCGTCTCTTGTGACAAGCGCAAAGCATCCGACTTGATGCTGAGCAGTGAGTTTTTCAACAGGCAAAGCAGCGGGATGGTGAGGCTGATAATGGCGGCATCGCCGCTGACCATCTGTGTTGACTCCTCAAAGTTGCTCAACACCTGGCAGATATCAGACATCCACGTCCACTCCTCATTGTAGACTTGAGGAATCTGACTGACCTGACTACCAGTTCTGGTGGAAGATGACATCTGGCAGTCTACAATAGCTCTGCGCTGCTGGTAAACTCTGGATAACATGTTTAATGTGGAATTCCATCTCATGGGCACGTCGCACAACAGTCGGTGAGCGGGCAGTTGTAGGCGGCGCTGTGCTGCCCTGAGAGTGGCAGCATCTGTGCTCGACTTGCGGAAATGCGCACAGATGCGGCGCACCTTGGTGAGCAAATCAGACAGATTGGGGTATGTCTTGAGGAACCGCTGAACTATTAGATTGAACACGTGGGCCAGGCATGGCACATGTGACAGTCTGCCGAGTTGCAGAGCCGCCACCAGGTTACGCCTTTTGTCACACACAACCATGCCTGGCTTGAGGTTCAGCGGTGCCAGCCACACATCGGTCTGCGGCGTGATGCCCTGTAACAGCTCTTGGGCGGTGTGCCTTTTGTCACCTAAGCTCAGCAGTTTGAGCACCGCCTGCTGGCGCTTACCCACGGCACTGCTGCTGCGCCTAGAGCTACCGACTGAAGGCGCTGTGCCCACGGATGGTAATTCGGAGGTGGAGGAGGAGGAGGGGTCGGAGGAGGAGGAGGCATATTACGTCTGAGAGACCGTGACCGAGGTAGGCCCAGCAATCCTTGGTGTGGGCAGTACATGAGCGGCCCAGGGTCATTCTCGGTCCCAGCCTCCACCAAGTTAACCCAATGTGCCATCAGTGAGATATAGAGTCCCTGCCCGGCAGCACTTGTCCACGTGTCCGTGGTTAGGTGGACCTTCTCAGAAACAGCGTTGGTCAGAGCACGGATGATGTTCTCCGACACGTGCTGGTGTAGGGCTGGGACGGCACATCGGGAAAAATAGTGGCGGCTGGGGACGGAATACCGAGGGGCAGCCACCGCCATGAGATTGCAAAAGGCCTCGGTCTCTACCAGCCTATAGGGCAGCATCTCCAGGCTAAGCAATTTGGAGATGTGGACGTTGAGGGCTTGGGCATGTGGGTGGGTGGAACTGTATTTCCTCTTGCGCTCCAGTGTCTGCTGTAAAGACAGCTGAACGCTGCGCTGGGACACGTTGGTGGACACTGTGGAGGGTCGTTGAGGCGAAGGTGTGGTTTTCCGGCGGGAGGCGCTCATGCCGGGGTCCTGGGCAGGGGGTTGACTAGCAGAGGCAGCGAGTGACGCAGGGGGTTGACTAGCAGAGGCAGCGAGTGACACAGTGGAAGGAGCAGTGGTGTGACCCGCAGGAGGTGGTGAACGGCCTTGGTTCCATTGAGTGGGGTGTTTAGCACTCATTTGCCTGCGCATGCTGGTGGTGGTTAGGCTAGTAGTGGTGGCACCCCCCGCTGATCCTGGTTTGGCACAGGTTGCACACCACAGTCCGTCGGTCATCCTCACTTTCTTTAAAGAACCTCCAGACTTGCGAACATCTAGGCCTCGCCACGGGAGCTTCACTACGTGAAACAGTTGCTGCTGATGCACCAGCTCTGGCCCTGCTTCTCCCTCTGGCCACACCACTGCCTCTTACAACCTGTTCTGGTGCAGCACTCGCCTCCGCCTCAGAAGCACTGTCTTCACTCGGCATATCAACCCAGCTTTGGTCAGTCACCTCGTCATCCTCCGATTCCTCAGTCTGCTCCCCCCTCGGAATTCCTCCCCTAACAACAACTTCACCACTGTCTGACAACCGTGTCTCCTCATCGTCTGACACCTCTTTACAAACTTCTTCCACTAACTCAACATTGTCATCATCATCACCCACAGACTGCGACAGTTGGAAAACTTGGGCATCGGGAACGAGGTCAGCAGCAACCTGAGAAGTGGTTTGTGACTCTGGGAAGGGTCCAGAAAAAAGTTCCTGAGAGTATGCCGGATCACATTCCAAATTTTCCTGGGAGGGGGCAGACTGGGGGGAAGGAGGTTGAGGTGGAGGAGCCAGAGGAGTGCTCCATTGGGTAACGTGGGTGGACTGCGTGGAAGACTGACTGGTGGACAAATTACTTGAAGCATTGTCCGCAATCCACGACATCAGCTGTTCGCACTGTTGTGGTTTCAACAGTCCTCTACCATGTGTCCCTGTAAGTTGAGACATGAAGCTAGGGAGTGTAACTCTGTGGCGTTCCACAGCTCCCTTATCAGCAGGTACTGTCTCACCCTGACAAGACCACGGCCTCTGCCCCCTGCAGTAATTGAATGCCCACGCCCTCGTCCTCGACCCTTAGCCCTGGGGTTCAACATTGTTTGTATATAAGTGTATGATATAAAAAAAAAAGATTAAACGGGCCTGGTGTACTGAAACCCACAAACTTGTTCAGTCTGGTAGAATTAAGTGACGTACAGAAGGTGTCACCTGGACAGTATATATGGATGGGAGCGAATGTGCTGAACTGTGACACACAGAAAGGTTACACAAAGCTGAGTAAAATGGATTTGTATCACTGAGCTAAAACAACTGAACTAATAATTTTTTTTTTTTTATATTTTGTTTTTTTGGGAACGTGACGTGCAGGAAATATGGTAGAACTGACTGACACCCTGTTAACGGTGGCTATTTAGTCTGCGACCCAGAGAAATGTCGCACAGAGAGTTTTCTGGATCAAGCGGTAGATGATATTGGTAGCAAATGACTTGGTTGTATTGTGTGACGTACAGAAAGTGTCACCAGGACAGTATATACGGATGGGAGCGAATGTGCTGAACTGTGACACACAGAAAGGTTACACAAAGCTGAGTAAAATGGATTTCTATCACTGAGTTAAAACAACTGAAAAAATATATATTTGTTTTTTTATATTTGTTTTTTTATATTTTTTTTACAATTTTGTTTTTTTGGGAACACAGAAAGGTTACACACAGCTGAGTAAAATGGATTTGTATCACTGAGCTAAAACAACTGAAATAATATATTTTTTTTTTTATATTTTGTTTTTTTGGGAACGTGACGTGCAGGAAATATGGTAGAACTGACTGACACCCTGTTAAAGGTGGCTATTTAGTCTGTGACCCAGACAAATGTCACACAGAGAATTTTCTGGATCAAGCGGTAGATGATATTGGTAGCAAATGACTTGGTTGTATTGTGTGACGTACAGAAAGTGTCACCTGGACAGTATATACGGATGGGAGCGAATGTGTTGAACTGTGACACACAGAAAGGTTACACGCAGCTGAGTAAAATGGATTTGTATCACTGAGCTAAAACAACTGAAATAATAATTTTTTTTTTTTATATTTTGTTTTTTTGGGAACGTGACGTGCAGGAAATATGGTAGAACTGACTGACACCCTGTTAACGGTGGCTATTTAGTCTGTGACCCAGACAAATGTCACACAGAGAATTTTCTGGATCAAGTGGTAGATGATATTGGTAGCAAATGACTTGGTTGTATTCTGTGACGTACAGAAAGTGTCACCTGTACAGTATATATGGATTGGAGTGAGTCAGTGATGAACTGTGACACACAGAATGGTTCCACAGTGCTGTGTGCAATGGATTTGTATCACTGAGATAGAACAAAAAAAAAAAAAAAAACAGGGTTAGATATGGCGATAGCTGCACTACTAGTGCCAGCCAGCCAAGTGACAAAAAAAAAAAAAAAATGTCTTCTAGCCCTTAGAAGGGCTGTTGGGTTCTTTGTGGGTGATCCCTGCCTAACTGAGAACTAAATTCAGGCCCTAACACTGTCCCTGAAAGGCAGCAGCTCTATCCCTAACGATATCCAGACGGCATCTGAGACGAGCACCGCGGCCAGTCGGTAGTATATTCCAGGGTCACCTGATCAGGCCAGCCAACCCCTGCTATCGACATGTAAGGGCCCCAAGTGATGCTGGGTGGTACGCAGAGTCTCCTGGCTTGTGATTGGCTGTGTTTTTAGGCGCCAAAAAAGCACGATGCGGAAGTTGCCATTTCCTCGAGCATGGCGAGATACTCGTCCGAGCATCGAGCAGTTACGAGTACCCTAATGCTCGAACGAGCATGTTCGCTCATCTCTAGTTGCTTTACCTTTTCTACTAGTTCACACCTTGATCCATTATGGCTATTCCCCCTAGCCTAAAGAGATCCCAGGTGTAGCTATTGAGATCATTACTGAGAAATAAGCAGAGGTCTCAGAGCTTCAGTCTGTGTTAGGGCATGGAGTCTGTTTGATCATGAGGCTGTGTGAAGCCTGATCCCCTGACACACTGAACAGTAGGTGAGATATAGATGTTATGTGTATTAGTTAGAGCCTAGACGGGCAGGTGTTTATTTTGACGTTTGTTGGTATGTTTCTGCTCGATGGATTCACCAAGTTATGGATAACTTGGACGCCATGGATTGTGCTGAGAAACAAATAAAGCACTATTTGGACTTTTAATCCTCGGAGTCTGAGAGTCTGTCGTTGCCAACCCCACCACTAGTACACAGGCAATCAAGTACAATGGAAGAAATAATGAAGCAGCTGATGTAGGACAACCTGAGGCATGAAGAGGCCCAGGCATAGCAGCAGAAGGTGTATGAAGAAGCAGTGGAACAGGAAGTTACATCCAGAGGCTTAAAGGGGTATTCCGGTTACCATAAATATAACTTATGTTTTAGACTAATTCATCATCAATAATTACCTAATATAGTGTCAATCTCACATAAAAATAGTCCTCTGCTACCCACTGTGCTTCCTCATAAGTTACCATGGCATCGACCTGTAATTCTGAGCCTTTGTCAGGTCAAGCATGCTCAGTGTGTTGCTATCAGTTCTCTAGCTAAATGTTAGTGTGCTGGTGATTGGTCAGTAGAGGGGGCGTGACTGGACTGTGATATCAAGCAGCCAATCAATAAACACTCATGAACAAGTACAAACTCACAGCAGGAGAGCTAGGGATTGTGGAAATTGTAGTTTTGTGAGGGAAGATCAGGCACCATGATACTGTCAGTGTGCTGCATGCTCACACAGGACAAATAGATTGCAAGGTAAATTGAAACTCTAGTTATATGTATAAGCATGGGTTCTGGTTGGGTTACAGCTTGCAGCCTAAATGCAGTTTTTCAAAAATTAAGTTACTTTACCAGAATACCCCTTTAACAGGCTCAGCAACAGGTCAGTCTTCAGCAGCAGGAGACAAATCACCTGTTAAAAGAGCAAATAGAGAGAGAAGCCAGAACTGTCCACAGAGTGGAGGAAAGGCCTACAGAGACTTTAAGAGGCCTACCTCACTGTGTTTAATAGAGTGGCAGAGAGGGAGAGACTGGCAGTTGCAGAATGGGCAGAAGCGATTGTGCCTTTTCTGATGGCTGAACCGCAAAAAGCATACTATGACCGCCGTGAGCAGGATGCCTGAGACTATACCAAATAAATATTGGAAATCCTTGCTTGCTTTGGGGTTACCCCTATCGTACATGACCGGAGGGTCCATAACTGGAGTTACAGCATGAACAAGCCTTAGAGATCCCATATAAAAGTGTCACAGAGCATGTGGCCCAGATGCAAAACCAGATAGCGACCCTGATGCTTATTGTCGACGAGCATCTGCAAAAAGCTCAGGAGACTCAGAGCAGAATTTATAACAGATCTGCCAGGCTAAGGAGCTTTAATCCAGGAGATAGAGTCCTTATTTTAATGCTCACTGTAGAAAGTAAGTTCCTGGCAAAGTGTCTGGGCCTCTACGAGATTATTGAAAAGGTTGGTGAGATAAACTACAAGGTGCACCAACCAGCCTGGGATTAGTGAGATAGTTGAAATACTTTCAGTGCACCAGCAAAAGGAGGTAAAGGAATACCTGCAGACAAACAGATCAGAAAAAGTATTTCTACCAGACTGTACACTAGAGATGAGCGAAATTTGATTCAGCTGCTTCCCGAATTTGACTTGTCGATTTTTGACAAATTATTTAGGGGAATGGCGATTGGGCCCCCCTCCCCATCATTGAACCTCTCATATACCATATTCATTGTTGATCACAGTGTTAAAATGAAAATTACGGCCTATGAGTATGTTTTTTGGGGTTCTTATCGTTCTTTCAAAAACAGATTTGTTACCACGAAAACCAAGGAAATTTGGCTTCGTGGCAAATCAACTTTTTCCTGAAATTCGGATTAAAGTCCATTTCGATTGCTTCAGCACTACCGTACATACCTGATAAAACACTACATTAAAAATGAGCCCAAAGAGTAAGGTGAACCTAAAGCCATACAGGATACCAGAAGCACACAGAGAGGCAGTAACCTCTGAGGTCAAGTGCATGCTTGATTTATTGAAGAATCTACCAGTGAGTGGTTTAGCCCTATTGTGCTAATCCCAAAGCCCAATGGTACATGGAAGTGCTGTAATTACTTCAGGAAATTAAATGAGGTATCAAAATTTGATGTGTACCCCATGCCCAGAGTTGACAAACTGATTTAGAGGCTTGGTAAGGCAAAGTATATAACAACCCTTGATCTCACAAAGGGTTACTGGCAATTACCTTTGTCAGATGAGACCAAGGAGAAGACTGCATTCTCCACTTCAAAACACAGAACCAGTGCAGAACTTTTCACAATATCTAATTTGACAGTAAGATTTGATCCTGATTTTGGCTCACCATACAGAAACTGCTAGAACTAACCGACCAAATAACTGAAGTGTGATCTAAGCCTTAAAGGTCAATGTTTGCGTATAACATATAACCATGCAGTGGCCCAAGATTCTACTATAGAACGGTTTCTTTTTACAATGTCTCCTGTTTCCACATAGATTGTTGGAGAACCTGGTGTGTTACAAACTGATTCTACCAAATTGGGAAAGAGAGGTCTCATCTCACTGTTGTTGGGGTGTCCACATTGGTTGATAGACAATCTATTGTATTACCCACTCAACTCCACTGTAGAAAGAACTGTCTCATTTAACACTGTCTGCAGTTTCCATATTGATTGCTTGAGAAGCTGGTGTGTCACATGCTGATACAAGTAGTGGCCCCATGACAGAGTGAAGAGGGTGTCAGTAAGCAGTAAGTTTGTTTCGACATCACTGTTTATTTTTCTCTTCTTCTGATCTTTCAGAAGAAAAACCCAACAAAAATTTTTAGTATCAACCTTCAGATGGTCAGTATTTGGTCACCAAATGATCAGTATTGGTAAAGCCAAAAAAGTGTGGGTTCAAAACAGAGATAACATGTGAAGGAAGTATTTGCACGTCTTCTTTGTTTTGGACTTACTCCTGCTTTTGGCATCCAAATCATAAGCAAACCCTGATGCAAAACACTCACAGTGGGATAGAGGCCTTATGGATACTCCAAAGACAGGATGCATTGTGATTTTCATTTTTCTGTTGTTCTGACAGATCAGGAGAACGGCAGAATAAATTGTGATGTCAACAGTGCCAAACAGGGAAACTAGTGACCCATTCACAGAGTGGTGAGTGTGGCAACAGCATGAGCAGTCAACATAGTGGAGAGGTGGGGAGCAACAGCAGTGGTAGCAACAACACAAGATGGTAGCAGTAGGAGAAGATGGCAGCAGGTACGTGGCATCAGGTGGGAAGCAGCATCAAAATAGTGAAGGATGTGGCCAGGAGTAATGGGCCATTTTTCACAATGTTTTGGAGTGGCAGCACACTGCAGTCAGATCATTACTGTCAGAATGATCTAGTCTGATGCATCAGGCACCGGCATGTGGAAATCCTGGCTGATCCACATTTGATTTATATTTACAAAGGTTAGTCTCTCAACATTTTGTGTTGAAAGACAAATTCTCTTTGGGGTAACTATGCCCCCCAACACACTAAACACTCGGTCTGATGCCACACTACTGGCTGGGCAGGAAATGATATCCAAGACAAACTTGGCCAGTTGTGCTACCCAGTAGTCCCGGGGATCTGGGGTGACAAGGTGCAGTCCAAGTATGCTACCACCTGCTCTTTCAGGTTCTGTTCCATTGCCTGCTGTTGGTGGGTGGCTTGTTAAGTAGGCAGGTGAAGAAACGTGCTCACCAGAGACTGGAGACTCAAGTTACTACTGACAAAGCTGCTCCTGGCCCCTCACCCCTGCAGCAGTGATGGCAGTGGAACGTGAGCACAGACCTTCTTTAGAATGGGCAATGGTGCACATAGGCAGCGACCAACTGACTACATAGGATGTCTTATTGGTAGCTGAATTTATCCTCTGTCTCTAAATGTATAAAAAAGGCCTCCATTTTGGCTGAGTAGAGAGGGTTTAACATGGTGGGTAGCCAGTAGTCATCCCTCTGGTGATAATGCGGTTGTCACTATGCAAGCAACTCAGCGTACATCTGGCCATTTGCACAAAGGAATCCGAAGGAATCCCTGCCTCCATTTCCACTGCCACAGTCTGGGGTCATCTGACTGGTCTTCCTCACCACCCTCCAGCTCTTCCTGCTCCTCTCCTGTCACTTGTGCAGATAAACCACCTATTTTGTATACATTGCTTGTGCATGAATGTCCTCCTCCTTCATCTACACCAGTTCTGCCCCAACAGGGCTCAGGTGGGCGTGATATGTAGGGGTGGCGTCTCCTGTCTCTTGGCCAGTCTGATTTATCAGCATCTGCTCCAGTACATGAAAGAGTGGAATGGCATCATTCATTCTGTAGTCCTGGAAACTAACAAATAAAGTGGCCTTCTCAAAGGGCCTGAGCAAACGGCAGGTGTCACGGAGCTGCCACGGGCTAATGTCAGCTAAAGTTACACAGGGGAGTACTCCTGTCCGCCTGCATCATCAAGAAATTGTTCTCGGCCTTCCTCTGCTCATATAGTTGGTTCAACATGTGGAGGGTGGAGTTCCAACGTGTGGAAACATTACATATGAGGTGAAGTTTGGGAACGGTATTCTGCCTTTTCAGCTCAAGGAGGGCGTATTTTGCAATGTAAGAGTAGCAGAAGTGCATGCACAGTTTCCTGCCCATTTTTAATATGCCTCACAGTTGGGTGGAAGACTTCAGCAATCAGGTTAAAGACATGAGTTATGCAGGGTGTATGGCTCACCCCTCCTTGAAGAAGCGCTGACACAATGTTATTCTCGTTATTGGAGACCATGGTACCAATCTTCAGTTGGTGAGGAGATAGCTAGTATTTGATTTCTTCTTAAATGACGCAGAGAAGTTTCTCCCCAGTGTGACTCCATTTGTCCAGGCAGGCCAGATGCAGAACAATGTGACATCATCGTGCTCCTCATAGGTGGTATGCTGGAGGACTACTCTGAACTGTGCCTAGAGTAGAGGCTGAGGACAAGATTGAGGATGAGGAGGCAGAGGAGGACATTGGGAGTAACAGCTTGAGAACGTGGAGGTGGCAGAGCCATCACGTAGCAAAATTGCTGGTGTGCCTGAGCGGGAACCTCATTTACCCACTGGTTCGTAAAAGAAGGATATTGTCATTGACCATAGTTATAGCTCCACATGTTGGCGTTTGTGTGAACTGTACCAGACACTGACAGGCTCAATGATTGACCCATCTTCTGCTCAACATACGTGTGCAGAGCTGGTACAACCATTTTGGAGAAGTAATGACAGCTTGGGACTCTCCACCTTGGCTTGGCCCAAGCTATTAGTTCTCTGAAACCACATGGAAAGGGAGGGACTGTAGTACCAGCAACTTGGCCAGGAGCACATTTAACTTCTGCGCTGTTGAATGAGTGGATGTATACAGTTGTCTTTTTGCAATCGCCTCGGTGATCAATTGCTTATGACATAATTGATGAGGAGGAGGAGCAGGAGCATCAAGACCAGTAGAAGGAAGGAAAAACAGCTCCCTTCTACTGAGTTTGTGGAGCCTTGACTCCTGGAAAAGGTTTGCTGGCCACTTGGAGATGCCTCAGGCTGTACCACAACATTAGCACTATGGTTTTCCCAGGTCACTTTATGGTGATTGTGACGAATCCCGCACCTTGCAGCCCACCTGACGTCAATTACGTTGAGCCCACGAGATGCAGTTACGTCGCTGGTTACCAAGATGTGACGTTACATCATCCTTAGGAGCACGTAAGGTCAGCTTGGTACAGTTTACACAGACACCTCCTGTCCACGCAGGTACAGGGAGGCCGGGAAATGAGAGGGTTTAATATAAGCCCGGTCCACTAAGGGGATTATATTGGGTGAGAGACCAACTCGCAATAGCGTATAATTATGCCGAACACGAACGTGGGGATTGGTGATCGAGATACAAGAACAGCACAAGATTAAATGATATATTTAATTGCCTTAAGGGCGCACTAGATATAACACATGTATACAGAGAATAGATGCAGTGGTCGGATGTGCAAACAGCAGCTAGCTGATACAACAGCATTGAACAGAGCAATAGTCAGTTACCAGGTGGATGAGTAGTCTGTTGAATTAGGATGAGAACCAGGTTGCTGTAAGGCCTGGCTGTAATCACATGGGGGCAGTGATGTCAGCAGCTTGTCCATGGTCCCTCCAAACACATTACTCGATGTGACCCCATTTCTCTGACCTGTGTGGGCCTTTTTACCTGTAGTAAGCCACTCCCTTCCCTCTGGGAGGAGTTCATCCTCCCTTCCTTGTCCTAGCAGTCAAAACCTATTATGTTTACGGAAAACAGATACAAACATCCTGCACCATGTGATAGTAAAATGTGCGGATGTACAAGGCTAATGTCAGGACTCGGGGGTACAGACAACACAAGACAGTGGGCCCTGAGGCTGAACCCACCCACTGTCCCTACCTACTTGCCTCAGACGGCCCTAGTCGGCCGTGGACAACCACGATGGCGTTCCCTATACTGAATAAGTGGAACACCAAACAGGACAGACAAAAACAACCAAAAACGGACAAGGAGCAAACAAGGACAGAACCACACAGCAATGCAGTAATAATCGGCAATACAGACCAAAGTCAAAGGGGAGCTGGGATCCAGGTATGAACCGAAATAGCCAGCAAGCAAGTGAGCAGCTAGCTGACATTTATCCAGGATCAAAGGCTAGGTCCAGAAGCTGATTGGACCAGGCCTGATCTGAGTAACAAGTTCAGCTGAAGCACAAATCCTAAAGAGCACAGTAACTCCTGCATTGCTGGACAAAAGCAATCGAGTGTGTCACAACAACCCAGGCAAAGTTCACACTAGGTATTGCACACCCTGACAGTACCCCCCCTCCTATGAGGGGCCTCAGGACCCTTAGCGAATGGACCAGGCTTTAAAGGGTTAAGTACATGGTATCGCCGAACCAGGCGGGGCGCATGCATGTCCTTGGCAGAAACCCACGTACGTTCTTCTGGCCCAAAGCCCTTCCAGTGGACCAGATACTGTAATGAGCCCTGAACCCAACGAGAACTTAAAATTTCCTCCACCTCATACTCCAATTCACCCTGGATGATGAGCGGAGCAGGAGGAGGCGACAGGGAAACCGGCGGCACATATTTTTTCAAAAGAGACTTATGAAATACAGAATGGATTCGAAGAGCATTAGGCAGTTTCAATCTAAAGGTAACAGGATTAATGATCTTCAGAATGGTATATGGCCCAATATATTTGGGCGCCAGTTTCCCTGACTGTACCCTCAGTTTCATATTTCTAGTTGAGAGCCAGACCTTATCACCTAGTACGTATTGGTGGCCAGATATGCGTCTTTTATTAGCATGCTTTTGGTAGGACTCTTGGGCTTTAACCAAGCTCTGGTGAGCTTGGGCCCACACTGTGCACCATAGTATTGAGCTGCTGCATTTGGTCCACAATATTTGTCATGGCCGTTCTGTTGTCCATGAGGCAAAAACTACAGTTAGGCTGGCTATTCTGTCAGGACTCGGGGGTACAGACAACACAAGACAGTGGGCCCTGAGGCTGAACCCACACACTGTCCCTACCTACTTGCCTCAGACGGCCCTAGGCGGCCTTGGACAACCACCATGGCGTTCCCTATACTGAATAAGTGGAACACCAAACAGGACACACAAAAACAACCAAAAACGGACAAGGAGCAAACAAGGACAGAACCACACAGCAATGCAGTAATAATCGGCAATACAGACCAAAGTCAAAGGTCAGACGGAGGGTGGATAAGTACGCAATAAGAGGGACTAGGAAGGGAACAAACAGGAGAAGACACAGGGGAGCTGGGATCCAGGTATGAACCGAAATAGCCAGCAAGCAAGTGAGCAGCTAGCTGACATTTATCCAGGATCAATGGCTAGGTCCAGAAGCTGATTGGACCAGCCCTGATCTCAGTAACAAGTTCAGCTGAAGCACAAATCCTAAAGAGCACAGTAACTCCTGCATTGCTGGACAAAAGCAATTGGGTGTGTCACAACAACCCAGGCAAAGTTCACACTAGGTATTGCACACCCTGACAGCTAAATTTAGAAATTCACAGAAAAAATGCACTAAAACAATAGATGCAAACAATGTATGGACTAAGCCCTCACTCTATAGATACAATTTGAGACTCTTATCCAATACATTTTGATCAAAATACATCTGTGCCCACCTACCCAGCGCCACGGTGGTCTCAGTTCAGGCAGGCCCTACGCTAAACTTTCCTATGCGGTTGTGCATCTATGTTTAGGTGCGCAGACCCTGCACATATAGTGTGCTGCTCCTAGTTACCTCTATGTGCATCAGCAACCAATGAGAGGAGGAGCACACACACCTATATGTACCACCTTAATCAAGGTCGCCTCTTAGATAGGTGGGGCAAAAGTGCACATGAATGCTACTCCCCTGGTAACAGGAGCGCATTCACACCAGAAGGTGCCACTCCTTCCAGACACATAAAAAAAATATTTACGGAAAACAGATACAAACATCCTGCACCATGTGATAGTAAAATGTGCGGATGTACAAGGCTAAATTTAGAAATTCACGGAAAAAATGCACTAAAACAATAGATGCAAACAATATATGGACTAAGCCCTCACTCTATAGATAAAATCTGAGACTCTTAGCCAATACATTTTGATCAAAATACATCTGTGCCCACCTACCCAGCGCCACGGTGGTCTCAGTTCAGGCAGGTCCTACGCTAAACCTTGATATGCAGTTGTGCATCTATGTTTAGGTGCGCAGACCCTGCACATATAGTGTGCTGCTCCTAGTTACCTCTATATGCATCAGCAACCAATGAGAGGAGGAGCACACACACCTATATGTACCACCTTAATCAAGGTCGCCTCTTAGATAGGTGGGGCAAAAGTGCACATGAATGCTACTCCCCTGGTAACAGGAGCACATTCACACCAGAAAGTGCCACTCCTTCCAGACACATCAAAAAAATATTTATAATATATACTATATATTATAAATATAATATATATACGGAAAACAGATACAAACATCCTGCACCATGTGATAGTTAAATGTGCGGATGTACAAGGCTAAATTTAGAAATTCATGGAATTGTTTGCATCTATTGTTTTAGTGCATTTTTTCTGTCAAAACCTATTATGGCCTATAGCTCCAGACCGGAAGGTCACAGGGAGATGGTTCTGGGACCAACAAATCCGCCTGGGATCCGGCTACGTGTGGAGACCAAACATGATGCCGTTATTAGGTTCCTGCTTGGAGATCTCCGTTCCTCCCTTTCCTGGCATCCCACCCCTAAACTACGACCAGCGGCATGTCCGTCTTGGCCCCTGTGTTGCAGATATATAACTGGTTTGTGCGCTTGATGAACAAGCAATTCATAATTCCTTTTGAATCCCTGGTTCCATGATGTCTGAGGGTTTTGAGTGATCTAGCTGACCCCCGGCCGAGGGCCTTTCCTGTAGGATGAGATGGCCTTCATGCTGTCTGATTGAGGTGTGAATTTGGAGACATGTAGTCTGCTTGAAGCCAGGAACGCTACAGAGTTTTATTCCCTCTGCTATCGGGCAGCAAAAGGCTGGAATTAGATCATGGCTGGCATCAGATCATAATTTCACATTCCTCACAGTGGTGCATGTGTTGATGCAGGCACACTGTGCCAACATTGGCACTCTGGCCACGCTTCACATTCTTACCCCAGATTCTACATACGGCCACGTTGACATCATCCGGCAACTTGATGAAAAATTCTCCCACCGTCGAGTACGGAAAAAAAAACACCACTCTGTGCTGATGGCCTACCGCTGACTCTAGGAAGCCATGCTGGACTAGTTATTTCCGATCAGGTAGGCTCCATAATAGCAGACAGTCTACCCCTGGCGTGTTTTTTTCCAGACCTCACACTTCTTCCAAAGCCACAAAGAATGCTCCACAGAGGAGCACAAGGACACCATGCCCATTAAAAATTTAAAGGGGTTGTCTCATTTCAGCACAAAGCATTTATCATGTAGAGACGGTTTATACAAGGCACTTACGAATGTACTATGTTTGTCCATATAGCTTACTTTGCTTGGCATGATTCAATTTTCCATCACATTATACACTGCTCGTTTCCATGGTTACAGACCACCCTTCACTCCATCAGTGGTGGTTGTGCTTACACACTGTAGGAAAAAGCACCGATCTCTCTGGTAGCCTGGACCATGGGAATTAAGATAGGCTAGTTCTTTTTCCTATAGTGTGCAAGCACGCCCACCACTGATGGATTGCAGGATGGTCGTAACCATGGAAACGAGCAGTGTATAATGTGATGGAAAAATGAATCCAGCCAGCAAAGGAAGCAATATGAACAATCACAATACATTAGTAAGTGCCTTGTATTCACTTCCTCTACATAATAAATGCTATTTGCTGAAGTGACACAACCCCTTTAACACCTTAAGGACCCAGCCATTTTTCACCTTAAGGACCAGGCCATTTTTAGCAAATCTGACATGTTTCACTTTATGTGGTGATAACTTTAGAACGCTTTTACTTATCCAGGCCATTCTGAGATTGTTTTCTCATCACATATTGTACTTCATGACAGTGGTAAATTTGAGTCAAAATATTTCATTCTTATTTATAAAAAAATACCAAATTTACAAAAAATTTAGAAAAATTTGCAAATTTCCAAATGTCAATTTCTCTACTTTTAAAATACATAGTAATGCCTCCAAAAATAGTTATGACTTTACATTCCCCATGTGTCTACTTCAGGTTTGGATCACTTTGAAATTACATTTTATTTTTTTGGGACGTTAGAAGGCTTAGAAATTGACCCCATTTTAGAAACTACACCCCTCAAGGTATTCAAAACTGATTTTACAAACGTTATTAACCCTTTAGGTGTTCCACAAGAATTAAAGGAAAATGTTGCCAAAATTTCCGAATTTCACTTTTTTGGCAGAGTTTCCATATGAATCATTTTATTCTGAGAATAAAGCAAGGGTTAACTGCCAAACAAAACTCAGTAATTATTACACTGATTCTGTAGTTTACAGAAATGCCCCATTTGTCATCGTAAACTGCTGTACAGGCACACGGCAGGGCGCCGAAGGAAAGGAACGCCAGGGCAGATTTCACTGGAAAAAGTTTAAGTTGCCATGTCACATTTGATGCACCCCTAGAGTAGGAAACTCCAAAAAACTGACCCCATTTTGGAAACTACGGGATAAGTTGGCAGTTTTGTTAGTGCTATTTTAGGGTACATATGATTTTTGGTAGCTCTATATTACACTTTTTGTGAGGCAAGGTAACAAAAACTAGCAGTTTTAGCATTGTTTTTATTTTTTGTTATTTACAACATTCATCTGACAAGTTAGATCATGTGATATTTTTATAGAGCAGGTCGTTACGGATGCGGCAATATATAATATGTATACTTTTTTTTATTTATTTAAGTTTTACACAATATTTTTGAAGCACAAAAAAAATCACATTTTAATGTCTCCATAGTCAGAGAGCTGTAATTTTTTTATTTTTTGGGCGATTGTCTCAGGTAGGGGTTCATTTTTTTGCAGGATGAGATGACGATTAGATTAGTACTATTTTTGGGGCATACGCTTTTTTGATCGCTTGGTATTACATTTTTTGTGATGAAATGTGACAAAAAATGCCTTTTTTTTTAGACAGTTTTTATTTTTTACAGTGTTCACCTGAGGGGAGAGATCATGCTATATTTTTGTAGAGCAGGTTTTTACTGACGTGGCGATACCTAACATGTATACTTATTTTTATTTATTTAAGTTTTACACAATAATATCCTTTTTGAAACAAAAAACATCATGTTTTAGTGTCTCCATAGTCAGAGAGCTCTAGTTTTTTTATTTTTTGGGCGATTGTCTCAGGTAGGGGCTCATTTTTTGTGGGATGAGATGACAATTAGGTTGGTACTATTTTTGGGGGCATACGCTTTTTTGATCGCTTGGTATTACAATTTTTGTGATGAAATGTGACAAAAAATGCCTTTTTTTAGACAGTTTTTATTTTTTTATTTTTTACAGTGTTCACCTGAGGGGAGAGATCATGCTATAATTTTGTAGCGCAGTTTTTTATGGACGTGGTGATACCTAACATGTATACTTATTTTTATTTATTTAAGTTTTACACAATAATATCCTTTTTGAAACAAAAAACATCATGTTTCAGGGTCTCCATAGTCAGAGAGCTGTAGTTTTTTTATTTTTTGGGCGATTGTCTCAGGTAGGGGCTCATTTTTTTGCGGGATGAGATGACGATTAGATTGGTACTATTTTTGGGGGCATACGCTTTTTTGATCGCTTGGTATTACAATTTTTGTGATGAAATGTGACAAAAAATGACTTTTTTTAGACAGTTTTTATTTTTTATTTTTTACGGTGTTGACCGGGCAGGCTGGATCATGTGATATTTTAATAAAGCAGGTTTTTACGGATGTGGCGATACCTAATATGTATAATTTTTTTTTTCTATTTTTATGTGTTTCTTTATGGGGAAGGGGCTTTTTTTTATTGAAATTTATTATTTTTTGTTAAAACACTTTTATTTAACTTTTTTTTAACATTTCACTTATGTCTCAGTAAGGGACTTTAACATTTCAGGGTCTGATCCCTGATTAAATGCAGCACAATACATCTGTATTGTGCTGCATTCAACTGTCAGCGTCTCACACTGTGAGACGCTGACAGTTGCCTAGGAGACCCAGCGCTGTGGCTGGGTCTCCTGGGCTTCCGTAGATGGGAGTCCCGATGCCTCTGGGCAAGGCATCGGGGCTTCCATCTCAACCATCGGGCCCCCCCACCGCCTCACGGGGACCCGATGGCTTTAAAAAGCTGCCGCAATTGCCTTGTATGCAGCGGTCAGCGTGGCTGCGGCATACAAGGGGTTAATCCGCCAGCATCAGTGTAATCACTGGTGCTGGCGGATACAGCAGAGGCCCGGCTGTTAGTATCAGCCATGCTCAAGGAAACGGCATCTCCCGCATTTTGAATTTTTGGCGCCTATAACTCAGCCAATCACTAGCCAGGAGACTCTGCCATACCCCCCAGCATCACGTGGGGCCTTACATGTTGATAGCAGAGGTTGGCTGGCCTGATCAGGTGACCCTGGAATATACTAGTGACATCCGGCGGTGCTCGGCTCAGATGCTGTCTGGATGTCGTTAGGGGCATAACTGCTGCTTTTCAGGGAGAGTGTTAGGGCCTGGATTTAGTTCTCTGTTAGGCAGGAGTGATCTCAAAAGAACCCAACAGCCCTTCTAAGGGCTACAAGAGATTTTTTTTTGTCTCCTGGCTGGGCTGGCTGGCACTAGTAGTGCAGCTATCGCCATATATAACCCTTTTTCTTATTGTTTTATCTCAGTGATACAAATCCATTTCATACAGCTGTGTGGAACCATTCTGTGTGTCACAGTTCAGCTGGCCAGTCACCACAAACCACAATCCGTATTTTCTGTCCAGGTGACCCATACTGTACGTCACGTAATCCAATACGGTCATTTGCTCTCACTGATACAGCTACATTAGAAAAATCTGAGTGCAACATTTTTCTGGGTTGAGGTGAAAATAGCCACAGTCAGCAGGGGCTGAGTTTGCTCTCTGATATATTCTGCACGTCACGTTAAAAAAAAAAAAAAACTTTTTTTTTGTTGTTTTATCTCAGTGATACAAATCCATTTCATACAGTTGTGTAGAACCATTCTGTGTGTCACAGTTCAGCTGTTCAGTCACCACAAACCACAATCCGTATTTTCTGTCCAGGTGACCCATACTGTACGTCACGTAATTAAAAAAGGTCATTTGCTCTCACTGATACAGCTACATTAGAAAAATCTGAGTGTGACATTTGTCTGGGTTGCACTTAAGCAGACCAAGTCTGCCTAATCTAATAGTTTCAGTGTAATTGCTCCATACTGCACGGTACGTAATAACATACGTAATTTTGCTCTAACGTATCCACCTATATACAAACCACAATCCGTATTTTCTGTCCAGGTGACCCATACTGTACGTCACGTAATCCAATACGGTCATTTTCTCTCACTGATACAGCTACATTAGAAAAATCTGAGTGCAACATTTTTCTTGGTTGCACTTAAGCAGACCAAGTCTGCCTAATCTAATAGTTTCAGTGTAATTGCTCCATACTGCACGGTAAGTAATAAAATGCGTAATTTTGCTCTAACTTATCCACCTATATATTAACTTGTTCAGATTGAACAAGTTTGTGGGTTTCAGTACAGCAGCTCACCGGTATATATATATATGGGCGCTAAAACAAAAAAACAAAACTCTTTATTTCTGATTTAATCATTTAAACATGAGGTGAAAAAGTGCACCCTATAATACATATACAAATGGAGACTCTGTGTTCCTACAACAAATAAAAGGAGCACAGGTCCAATGTATATGGTCCAATCCCTAAGTGTATGAGCCGTATGAGCATCCAAATATCCAGTATTCAATCCGTCACTACATGACATGGATATAAATCTGGACTGGTAATAACAAAACCCTGAGACCCAGGCATAGTATGCAGGATTATAGGAAAGATGTGAGTCCCAGTAAGATCATATACCTCACATCAGTCCTGTATGTGGGCTACACATGCACACGTCATCCACTGTGACGGTTCCTACATAATAATAAGCTAAATAATGTGCCTCTACTCTAAATAGTCTCAAGATGTTTGTTGAAAATAACTGATGTGAGGTATATGATCTTACTGGGCCAGTTCAGGCCAGACTGCCAGATGTCAACTTCCACCAGAACTGGTAGTCAGGTCAGTCAGATTCCTCAAGTCTACAATGAGGAGTGGACATGGATGTCTGATATCTGCCAGGTGTTGAGCAACTTTGAGGAGTCAACACAGATGGTCAGTGGCGATGCCGCCATTATCAGCCTCACCATCCCGCTGCTTTGCCTGTTGAAAAACTCACTGCTCAGCATCAAGTCGGATTCTTTGCGCTTGTCACAAGAGACGGTGGAGAAAGATACGTCGCTTGATAGCCAGAGCACCCTCCGGTCTGTTTCTCAGCGCGTATCGGAGGAGGGGGATGAGGATGAGGAGGAAGAGGAGGAGAATATCGACGAGACAGTAGAGGGTACCAGTGCTCAGTCCTTAACTCTTGAGCGTGTATGGGCTGAAGAGGAGGACTTGGAGGAGGAGGAGGAGGAAATGGAGAGTCAGGCCAGTGAGGAGAGGGAATTCTTATGTGTTGGGACTCTGGCGCACATGGCAGACTTCATGTTAGGCTGCCTATCCCGTGACCCTCGCGTTAGAAGCATTTTTTCAAACACCGATTACTGGGTGTTCACTCTCCTGGACCCACGGTACAAGCAGAACCTTTCCACTCTCATCCCTGCAGAGGAAAGGAGTATGAGAGTGAATAGATATCAACAGGCCCTGGTGCACAAGCTGAAACAATCCTTCCCATCTGACGCCGCTAGCGGCAGAGGGCATGGTTCTGTGGGCCAAGTAGCGGGGGAGAGGAGCCAAGCAGGCAGCTTGTCCAATACTGGCAGGGGAACGCTCTCCAAGGCCTTTGCCAGTTTTATGTCACCCCAGCAAGACACTGTCACCTGTCCCCAGTCTAGGCAAAGTAGGGGGGAGCTGTACAGAAAGATGGTGAGGGAGTACCTAGCTGACCATACCAACGTCCGTAGCGATCACTCTGCTCCATACAACTACTGGGTTTCAAAGCTGGACACGTGGCCTGAACTGGCGCTGTACGCCTTGGAGGTGCTGGCCTGCCCTGCC
This sequence comes from Rhinella marina, assembly GCA_900303285.1. Classification (NCBI taxonomy): domain Eukaryota; kingdom Metazoa; phylum Chordata; class Amphibia; order Anura; family Bufonidae; genus Rhinella; species Rhinella marina. The sequence goes on along the minus strand of ONZH01012012.1, from coordinate 6,808 downwards.
GCTAGCGTGCTGTCAGAGCGGGTATTCAGTGCAGCTGGTGGCGTCATTACCGATAAGCGTACACGCCTGTCAACTGACAGCGCTGACAGCGCTGACAGCGCTAACAGGCTGACGCTTATTAAAATGAACAAAGCCTGGATTTCACCGGAATTCAAATCTCCTCCGGGGGAAAGCAGCTAAAGATTAACATTACTTATGTATCCGATTCCTCTTCTCTACTCCTCCTACTCCTCCTCCTCCTTGTCGTCTTTGCCTAACGCTGACCCAAAACGCAATTTTTTAGAGGGCCAACTGGCACTCTTTTACAACAATTCTTCCGGAGGGCCCCTTACAGGCCCTCTCTCCAAACAATTTTTCCGGAGGGCCACCTACAGGCCCTCTCTCTAAACAATTTTTCCGGAGGGCCCCCTTTACAGGCCCTCTCTCCAAACAATTTTTCCGGAAGTCCACCTACAGGCCCTCTCTCTAAACAATTTTTCTGGAGGGCCACCTACAGGCCCTCTCTCCAAACAATTTTTCCGCAGTGTCAACTACAGACAGTGTAAAACAATGTTTCAGAAGTGTCAAACAGACAGTCCAAAACAATTTTTCAGGAGGCGCAAGTACCGACATTTAAAAATAATTTTTTTTGCTTAGGGTCGACTTTATGTACTCCGAAAAGAAAAAATTTTTTGGAGGCTCAACAAAAGCCATTTCACTGCATTCTCAGTCGGAGAAAGTAATTGGTGGTGTAACCGCTATGCTGTGTCAGGCTAAATTCTTGGGTGCTTCACCAGCTACCTCATCTAACTTGGTCACTTGTTGGTGTCACCGCCATGCTGTGTCAGGCTTATGCCTGCATCGTGTGGCTGGGGATAGAAGAGCAGTGCCAGCATGGGCATGGGTGATGGACCTTCGTTGCACCTATTTGGGTGTTTCCCTAACATGTGAAGGGCATGTGCCTCGCCTTTCTTGGTCTAGGTGAGCACAATTGCCATGAGGGTAACCACCAGGCTGTTGCAGGAGAATTTGGGGTAATGGTGGGTTTAGGCAGCCTCAGAGGCATCCATGCATGCTGCCCCTGCTGTTTCCTGTCCATTTCCGTGGTGTTTCCATCATTTTCTGAGGTTTCCAGGTTTTCACCCAGCCTTCCCTAGACAGAGCCTTGGTCCCCTGCAAAAAATGCTTGAGTCTCCCATTGACTTCATTGGGGTTCGTTACTCGAAACGAGCACCCGAGCATTGGGAAAAGTTCGTCTCGAATAACGAGCACCCGAGCATTTTAGTGCTCGCTCATCTCTACTGACCACTGGTTTCAATGCACCTGGAAAAGATGTAAAACATGTCAAACATACAGGGAGGAGAGAGAGGAAGTTAATCTATAATCACACTTCTAAGTAGCAGTAGCTCACAAAAATAATTAAACATCCAAATAATAAAAAAGTGGGGGACGTCCTATTCAGCCCTCCAAGTACCATAAATAATGAGATCTCAAATCCACAAAAACTCCCACCCACAATAACCCACCTGTAGACATGAATGGGGGAAAGAAAACCTAAAGAGCACCTCAAAACGTGTTTTGCTTCCTCAGCTTTGTCAGGAGGCTAACAATCTTCCAAATTAGATATCTTTTTATACACCACATTGGCACCAAAATAAACATCAGGTGTTAAGTATTTGGCTCGTACCACCAGTTGATGCGCTCTGTATCATCGCAGAAGTGACAGCATCATCAGTGCATCAAAACATAGTTTGCTGAGACAGGTTGTTTAGCCTTTGTTCTGGGCTGGATTTTTTGGACTGGTAGGAAGGTTGGTAGTGAGATCTACCAGTTCACACCCTAATCCATTATTGGCTATTCCCTCTAGACTGAAGAGATTAAGGGTGGTCCCTTTCTTCTGCCCGATGGTAGTTGGGATGAACTTGGTGTTGTGGGTTTGGTATGAGTGCAAGGCAGGAGATGTATTGTAGGTGCAGTGGCCAGCATATGGTGCTGGAGTCAGTAACCAGGCCATTTTTAGAGAATAAACAAGTCTTTCTTTATCAAAAATGCAAAATGGGAGTTATAGTACTTGAGGAGTAGTACATGATTAAGATACAGTTGCTGTATCAAAGCGTAAAAAGGTGTCCCTCTCAGTGCAGTAAAGTCTTCATCAGCCTTAAACAGCAAATACCTTTATGACTGACACCAATGCTCGGCCATGAAGATTCTGGACCTTCTTAATTCTTTCTCCCTCTTTTCCTGGAATATAGTGAAGTAGAGATTTCTTCCTTGATGCAATGATCGCTGAGATAAATGCTTCTCTGAAGCTTATGCCTAGTTCTTTGAGGAGTGCAGGGAACAACCTCTCAATGTTAACTATAGACTGTCACTGCTAACGCTAGACTCTGAGCTACGGTTGGATCAAAGTCCCCTATCTAACTTCCTGCAGGGGCTGACTCTGGATTATTAACCTTGACAGATCCATACAGAACTATACTGGGAACAATACTGCAAATATGTGTTGAATGCATGAATATTATTTACTGAATTAGCAATAAATGGTTGAATCTTAGGTTCCTCTAAAATACATTTTGAAATAAAAGTTGAAAATAGCAAACACATGAAATGCCATAGTAACAACCAGTCCAGTGCAAATTCTATGTATTTTAAAGATCAAACTTAAAACAGCCAATTACCAATAAAACCAGGTAAAAAGGTAATGATTCCATTGACATTAAAATGCTGCTTTACATAATCAGTCTCCATATACAGTAAAGAATGTGGTATAGAATATCCTTTACAGAAAACATCTATTTAGTCACACATTTATCATGAAAATGACTTGAGTCTATGGATTGTTTAAAATGTCACACCACAAGACGACTATATCTTTATAAACTTACACCCTTTATTTCACTACCTAGTAGCTACTTAAAACCCATACACAGCATAATTGTCCCAGAGATCGGACCCCCTCTGTTTACAAGAACCTGTAATGCCCTTCTGCAGTACTCCAGACTGTAGTGCCACTATATATATATATATATATATATATATATATATATATATATATACTGAGATATATATATATATATATACTAGCAGAAAGACCCGGCTTCGCCTGGGTATATTTCATCTATTTATTTACTGTTTCTGTGTGTCGTTGCAGAGAGAAAGTCAATGTAGCTGACAGAAATAGATTTTTACCTTCATTTTTTCAATCCCTATTGGCTGCGGAGTGGGAGGGGGCGTGGTTTAATGGGACACGGGGGGGGGGTTAAGTCCTTCATTTTAGGGTGGCCTGAATTATAGGTTAATGCCATGGTAATTTGAGGAAACACAATAGGTAGCAGTGGAAGAAAACATTGCTTTGCGCAGGTATATTTAATCTATTTCATTTAATGTTTCTGTGTGTCGTTTCAGAGAGAAAGTCATCCTCCCTCCCATCCCTGCAGCTGACAGATGTTGATTTTTACCTTCAATTGTTCAATCTCCATTGGCTGCGGAGTGGGAGGGGTCATGGCATGACTGAGTCGGGGGCGTGACGTTGCAAGTCCTGGGGCGGGGTTTTAAGTCCTTCTTTTGATGGTGGCCAGAATTACAGGTCGATGCCATGGTAATTTATGAGGACACGCCATGGGTAACAGTGGAAGAAAACATTGCTTTGCACGAGTATATTTAATCTATTTCATTTAATGTTTCTGTATGTTGTTGCAGAAAGAAATCCAACTTCCCTCCCACCCCTGCAGCTGACAGAAGTTGATTTTTACCTTCATTTTTTCAATCCCCATTGGCTGCGGAGTGGGAGGGGGCGTGGCCTGACAGAGTCGGATCGTGGTTTCCCGAGATCTGGGGCGGGGGTCAGAGTGGCATGAATTACAGGTCGATGACATGGTAATTTATGGGGACCCGCAATGGGTAGCAGTGGAAAAAAACATCTTTTATTAGTACTGAATAGTCGTAGTCTAAAATTAGTCATTTTCATCTACGATTTTTGTGTGTCGTTGCAGAGAGAAATTCACCCTCCCACCCCTGCAGCTGATTTTTTTCAATCCCCGTTGCCTGCGGAGTGGGAGGGGGCGTGGCCTGGCAGAGTTGGGGGTGTGGATTATCAAGATGCTTCGAACAGTTGTAGTCTGAAATTAGTCTATTTCATCTAAAATTTTGGTGTGTCATTGCAGAGAGAAATTCACCCCCCCAACCCTGCAGCTGACAGAAGTTTATTTTTCCCTTCATTCTTTCAATCCCTGTTGGCTGCGGAGTGGGAGGGGGCATGACCTGACAGAGTTGGGGGTGTGGCTTAGCAAAGCGCTTCGCATAGGTGATTTAATCTATTTCATTTAATGTTTCTGTGTGTCGTTGCAGAATGGCTGCAGAGTGGGAGGGGGCGTGGTCTGACAGAGTTGGGGGCGTGACTTGGAGCAAGACGATTCGAACAGTTGTAGTCTATAATTAGTCTATTTTATCTAAAATTTTTGTGTGTCGTTGCAGAGAGAAATTCACCCTCCCACCCCTGCAGCAAACAGAAGTTTATTTTTACCTTTATTTTTTCAATCCCCGTTGGCTGCGGAGTGGGAGGGGGCGTAACCTGACAGAGTCGGGGGCGTGGATTAGCAAGACGCTTCGCATGGATGTATTTAATCTATTTCTTTAATGTTTCTGTGTGTCGTTAAAGAAAGAAAGTCAACCTCCCACCCATCCCTGCAGCTGATAGAAGTTGATTTTTACCTTTATTTTTTCAATCCCTGTTGGCTGCGGAGTGGGAGGGGGCGTGGCCTTACAGAGTCGGGGTGTGGCTTAGCAAAGCGCTTCGCATAGGTGCATTTAATCTATTTCATTTAATGTTTCTGTGTGTCGTTGCAGAATGGCTGCGGAGTGAGAGGGGGCGTGGTCTGACAGAGACGGGGCGTGGCTTAGCAAAAGGCTTCGAACAGTTGTAGTCTATAATTAGTCTATTTCATCTAAAATTTTTGTGTGTCGTTGCAGAGAGAAATTCACCCTCCCACCCCTGCAGCAAACAGAAGTTTATTTTTACCTTCATTTTTTCAATTCCCATTGGCTGCGGAGTGGGAGGGGGCGTGACCTGACAGAGTCGGGGGCGTGGATTAGCAAGACGCTTTGCATGGGTGTATTTAATCTATTTTATTTAATGTTTGTGTGTGTTGTTGCAGAAAGAAAGTCAACCTTCCACCCATCCCTGCAGCTGACAGAAGTTGATTTTTACCTTTATTTTTTCAATCTCTGTTGGCTGCGGAGTGAAAGGGGGTGTGGCCTGATGGAGTTGGGGGTGTGGCTTAGTGAGACCTGGGGCGGGGGTTTTAAGTACTTCTTTTAGGGTGGCCTGAATTAAAGGTCAATACCATGCTTATTTATGAGCCCACGCAATAGGCAGCAGTGGAGGAAAACATCTTTTATTACTACTGAACTGTAGTAATAGAAAAACACATAAGTTATATTTATGGTAACCGGAATACCTTTAACAGTGTCAGTGAATAGAAATGGATGAGATCCTCAGCTGCTGATAATTACCTGGTTGTTATGGAAACTCCCTCCCTGTGTGTGTCTTTGCAGAGAATGGCAGTTGGAGTTTAAAGGAAATCTGTCACATGATTTTAGGGTTTTAAACTAAAACTATAGCCATGTTCAGTAAAGTACCTTGAGTCTAGATGTGGTCTCCAATCTATTTTTTTCAGATCCCGTTTTCGTTTTATTTGACTTTTTCTCATATGTAAATTTCCTCTGAAGGAGCCCAGAGGGGCGTTAGGGAGCCCAGTAACGCCCCCCCTCCTGTGCCCAGCACGCCTTCTTCATGCTCCAAAACGCGCCTATTTAGGGACGGACTAACGGCCCATATTAGCATTGTAGGCCGCCACCCCCCTCAACTACGTCACGGCAGCTCTGGAAACCACTCGCAGAGCTGCCTGCTTTGCCCGGCCAAAATCTCGCGAGATTTCGCCTGCGCGAGATTTCGGCCGGGCAAAGCAGGCAGCTCTGCGAGTGGTTTCCAGAGCTGCCTTGACGTAGTTGAGGGGGGCGGCGGCCTACAATGCTAATATGGTCCGTTAGTCCGTCCCTAAATAGGCGCATTTTGGAGCATGAAGAAGGCGTGCTGGGCACAGGAGGGGGGCGTTACTGGGCTCCCTAACGCCCCTCTGGGCTCCTTCAGAGGAAATTTACATATGAGAAAAAGTCAAATAAAACGAAAACGGAATCTGAAAAAAAAAGATTGGAGACCACATCTAGACTCAAGGTACTTTACTGAACATGGCTATAGTTTTAGTTTAAAACACTAAAATCATGTGACAGATTTCCTTTAAAACCAAAGTTCCCAGTTGTAATGTTGGCTAATGGAGATCATATTTTGGGAATATCTCAGGAACGGTATGTCCTAGAGAGATGAGACCTGGTCTAAAACCTTCCCGGACACCTGTTGTACCTGTGTGCCGAATTTGTTGAAAATCGGTCCAATAGTTTGGTCGCGCATAGAGAACAGACAGACAGAAACTCATTTTTATATTATTAAGAGATATATATCTCTTAATAATATAAAAATGAGTTTCTGTCTGTCTGTCTGTCTGTTCTCTATGCGCGACCAAACTACTGGACCGATTTTCACCAAATTCGGCACACAGGTACATCAGGTGTCCGGGAAGGTTTTAGACCAGGTCTCATCTCTCTAGGACATACCGTTCCTGAGATATTCCCAAAATATGATCTCCATTAGCCAACATTACAACTGGGAACTTTGGTTTTAAACTCCAACTGCCATTCTCTGCAAAGGCACACACAGGGAGGGAGTTTCCATAACAACCAGTTAATTATCAGCAGCTGAGGATCTCATCCATTT